>JAOBRH010203341.1:0-11761 GCA_027575125.1 Umimayanthus parasiticus | reverse complement strand
GTAACCATTTTTTCTCAGTAACTCTTTATAATTTCCAAAAATGTGCATGTGTGTGTGGGGGGGTGTGTGGCTATAGCTCCCCGTGTTCTGCTGGGCTGGTCACAGCACCATTAATCAAGCAAGAAATATATAAAATTAACTCTGAACTGCTACATGAAGAATTATATGGTAAACAATCAAAATAATTTATATGTATATGTTAAAAAATATAGATAAAGAAAGCATTTAAGCTTTCAACTCAAAACATTTGACTGTGCATAATGATGAAAAGGGAAAAAAGTGTGGCCTTTTGCAGAAAGGCTGACCCTGCATCAAAATCAAGCCAAGGTCTGGAAGAAGAGCAAAGAAAGAGCATATAATATCGCTAATAATCATGGTTGATTGTTGAGCAAATTTAGCAACAAAAAGGAAACAGACTGACAAACAGTTCTAATAGATGACTTCACGCTTGATGTGGCATGATGGGTAATCAGGACAAGAATTACAGTAAATGAGTGAGCAAAATAAGGTTTTTCGACGATTTCTTCCAAATTTTTCATCTAATTTATGACCAATTGCACCAGTTTTCGGCCTATCCATAGAAAACATATCTACTTTTACTCCACGAAAAGTCTAGAGTTTGAAATTAAAAAATTCGGGAGAAATTGTCGAAAAACCTCATTTTGCTCACTCATTTACTGTAATTCTTGTCCTGATTACCCATCATGCCACGTCTAGCGCAAAGCCGTCTATTTGTAGGTTTGAAGTAAATCTGCGAGTCCTATCGTGATAATGGGGAATCAGTTAAAGTTGTAATCGTTATTAGCAAAACTACATAGGAGTAATTAAACCAGGAAACAATATGTATGCAGTACACGAAATCAATTATGATGAATCGATCAACAAGAACCGAAGAAGCACACAGCTGTTCTTACTGTTTTGCCGGCGTTGTCAAGTCCAAGGATGAGAACAAAGTACTCGTCCTTCTGAAACATGTACTTCCACAACCCCGATAACAGTGTAAACATAATGGATGAATTTTTCCGCTTAAACCTTTCTTCTCAAACGAAGGATTGTGACGCTTTGGACGTTGCACAACGCTGTTGTATTTGTCGTGTTGTCAGAGCAAGACAGACGAGTGTTTTTCTTCGCTCTTTCACCTAAAATTGGTGAGGAAATAACAGCTATGCACTAACAGATAATCCAGCAAGTGTTCACTTAATAGTTTCCCCTATAATCCAAGCAGTATAACATGTTTTAAATCATACAGACACAATCGACTGTCTTTTCATTTTAGTGCGAAGTCATTCGCATCCGTCCGCCATGTTGGAAAAGTATTGAGTTAAGAAGAGACTGGGAACGAGCGAGTGGTCCCCAGTCCTCGCCGCCGTGCGTGCACTCTTTAAATAAAAGAAACAGTTTATTATAATTATGTTTGTGTCGTCACAACCAATTAGCAAAATGTTTGGCAATTTGAAAGTTCCGGCTAAAACAACAGTAATCGGAGGGTTTCGAGTTTGATAGTTTACATTTACAGAGGACAAAATATTGGTAAGTTTTATTTCAGGTAGGCAAATCAGGGAAGTTTCTTTTTTATAGGGCTGTTGTAATTTAGTTAATCACCACTACTCAATAAATCGGCTCAGCTGAATTTGTACGATCTTGAGGAAACAAAGATACTCAAATGATAAAAGGTAAGACAACATTTTGCAAGATTTGAACAGTCTTTTTCCAATATAAACATGCTATAAGTATTTCATGATTTAAACTAAAATTGTTCTTGGAGAAAGCCGGTTGCACGAAAACGTTTTGATGCAACAGATATATTTACTTATAAGCCTTGTAACACTTCAGCCACATTTTAGACAAAACAGAGCGTGGCTCCAAATTAAGTGTGCCCTTGTAGTGAACTAAACTGATAAGTCAAACCTTTAAAATACGCCAGTTTACGCTAATAGCAAAAATAACTAACAAAAGTTTTAAAAAAATATATCAAAAAATGAGGATACCCCGAGAGCCTGTAATAGCAACAAAACGGCAGATTAGCGAGATCGTTACAAGCGGCAGCGCTTTTAGGACATGTATTCGTCGGACAAAAGGAGTTCGAGAGAAAAATAAATAATGTTTATACTGAGCAAACTAGACTTTCTCAACTTAACATAATGCCATATGGATAGCTCAGAGGTAATGCTTTGAAATAGCGAAAAACAGTTGTGATTTCTCATACACAGAACGATATTTTGAAACAGAAAATTTTCACCGGAAGTGGGCTTGAGGGGACGCCAAAACTTTTAAAAGCTTTTTTCTCGAGGCTATTTTTATGTCAAAATTGTAAGACACTCGAGGTTCCAACTTGGGCAACTTTTTGTCCACTGATTTGCCGGAAATGTGGCAGTTTTATAGCTAAATAACTAAAATTTAAAACCGTTTCAGCGTTTTTTGAAATTTTAAAAACTTTTTAAGTTACCACGATAAAATACCGCTGCTTTCGACTACGAAAGTGCTATTTCGGAGTTGTGGCTGTAAAATACAAACAAAGCGGCCTTTCAAAAAACGCTGACGCAGTTTTAGACTGAGAATAGTGTCAAATATGAAAATGTAATAATTGGTGCCATCAAACGCAACACATCCGACTTGGAACTCCGGAAAGGGAAAACAGAGGTCGGAAAGCAAGGCATTCCTTTTTTTTATTTGTTTAAAATTATCAAATAAAAATTAAACAGCTATTTAGAGAATTTAAAAATAAGCTTTTCAGTGATATATAGGTTTATAGGGTTACGTCACGAAATAACAGAGATATGCTCCATTAACCAAAAACACCGCTCAAACTGATCAGTAACCTTAACTGTCATATACCCAAAATTAAAATTAATTAGTTATTTAAGAGCCAATCTGCAAGTAAAAACTGAAAGCGTTTCTCTTGTCCTTTTTGTAAGGCCAAGAATAATAGCACTAATAATAACAATAATGATAATGAAAATATAATAATAATAACAATAATAATGATAATAATAATAACAACAACAATACTAATAATAGTTACAATGATGATGATGATGATGACGACAATGTAATAATAATAATAATATTAATAATAGTACTAATGGCTCATTTACAAATTATGATGAAGATTTCACTTACATTTTTGTTAAACATAATACTGAAAATATCAGTACTATGAAATATACGAAGAAAAATTAAAATATCAGCTCATAAAAGCGATTTTTGATGAAAGAAATGATCGTCGCAGTTTTAACTGCAACTTAAGCAGTTACAAACATTTGTCTGAAAAAGATTCCAGGCCTCAACAGTGGTTAGAGCATCTGCCCCGGCATCGCAGAGGTCATGGGTTTATTAGAACTCACAGCTGACCTGCTTACCATGAATGGTTTCGTAGCTCAGTGGTTAGAGTATCTGCACGGGCATCGCAGAGATCACGGGTTCGATTCCCGTTGAGACCTGAATACTTGCAACTGCTTAAATTGCATTTAAAATTAACTGCGACAGTCATTCATCGTATCTTCACCGCAGTTTTATATATGAATATATTTCAAGTACCCCGTTTAACAAAAAAATCAGTTGTATTGCAAAACTATATAAAAATCTTTGCTAGGTGTCTAAACGATATCATTTATTTCTTAGATTAAAGCTTGTTCCAATGGCTTGGACAAACAAGACCACAACCTGAAAAGGAGGGACTGTCGCCATTGATATTTCTTGATTTGTGATCACCAGAAAAGAAAATGTCTGGACAAGACGGAGCAAGGCGCGTCCTGATTGAAACGTTTAAGAACAAAAATGACAGGATGGATCATTTGAAGATAGTAGCAAATGAGCTCAAAGAAGCCTTAATGGTAAAGGATAAGGAGTTAGTTCGCATGCAAAGCACAACAGAGGAACAACTCCTGAAGAAAGAGAACGATGCCAATGACCAACGAAATTACTGGCAAGAAGCGCTAAAGAAGAAAGACGAAGAAATCGCGTCACTGAAGACCCTTAATACAAAATCCTTAAAATCTAAGGAAGAAGAAATAACAGTGCTGAAGACGTCTCTAAGATCAAAGAAAACAAAGATAGCAGAGCTGGAAACGCAGTGCACTGAATTAGCTAAGTCAAAAGAAGAGGCATTGGAAACCCTAACTAAATCGTCTAAAGAAAACCTTAAAGTTAAGGATGGAGAAATTCTAAAACTGAAGAAGCTTCTTTCAGAAGTGCAGAAAGTTATTCGACAGAAAGAAACAACTCTGCAATCGCTGTATCATTATAGAGAGAATATGACAATAAAAGAAGAACAAACAGATCAGTTAAAAGAACGTTTTGATGGACTTTTGAAACAGAAAGAAAAAGAACTTGAGGATGTTAAGATTGTTGCTAAGAAAAATATCCGAATAAAGGAAAATCGCCTTCAAGAGCTTCAAAGGTCTTTTGACGCAAATCAAGCTTCAATGGAAAAAGTGATACAAGAATTGAAGGAAAGTCACTGTGAAGCCATGAGTCGCAAACAAAGAGAGCTGGATACTTTGAAAATGGAGTTGCGAGAGACAGATATGTTGAAAAAAATTGAACTTCAAAAGGCAAATGAGACAACAAACAAAACCAGTTTGGCCAAGGACATGGAAATTGAACGATTAAGAATGTCGGCAAAAAGTTTATCGGAAGTAATGGAACTGAAAGAACAGGAGATCGAAAGACTGAATAAAGCTTTGTACAATGAGCGATTTGGAAAAGAAAAGGAAATCCAGGAATTGCGGAAAGCAAACCAAGAAGAACTGCGAGTAAAAGATGAAGAAGCGCTAGAAATAAGAAAATCGTTAGAAGACCGTGCCAAGTCAAGGGAAAGATACTTCGAAAGTCTTCTAAGTTCCCGGGAAAAGAGTCTTCAAGAAAAATGTGATAAAGTTGAAGAACTGCAAAAGATGATCAAGGATTCAAACAACAAGAACAAATCTGAACTTCACGACAAAGATTTGTGGATCTCAAAACTTAAGGGTAGGCTTTGTTAAATTTATCGCTTGACTCTATTTACGATTTAACTAGATAAACGCCATTCTTTAGTTTGACAAATGAAGCAAATTCTCGAAATTGACGACAACAACAACAACAATAACAACAACAACAACAAACCCCAAGTAATTACAATTAAATAACAAATAGAAATTCTTTAGTAGGCTCAGATTGCAAATGCTAAAGAAAGTTTCTATTTTGTTTAAAATTTCAACCCTTAGAAAAAAATTCAAGATCTGTAAACTTTTCCGAAATTAAATGTTTATTAAATACCAAACACTGGATATTGAATTTCTGGTAATCTGATTGACTCTCTATTCACGGTACAAATCCTATATCCTGTAGTTTGTCCAAAAATGGAAAATGACAATTTTACCACGGAAAATTTTCCCTCAGAAACTCGAGCCAGTAGAAAAAAAATTCGATATATTTTTATCCAGTGTTTGGTATTTAATAAAACAATGATTCCACTCACGCTTGTTGGATATGAGCTTATGATAGCCGACTCGGTGCTCCGTACCTCGTCCACTATCTATAAAAGCTCCTATCCAACGCGCGTTCGTGGAATAATTTTTAAGTATACTGACCAACCAATCGGGACTTTTTCAGGGTTGTACTTTGAATTTTTTACTGTCAGATTTCTGAAAGTGTAGAACTAAGTAAAAACCCAGTAATTTTGGGTTGCGGAGAAAGTGTGTCAGTTGGGATTTCCTACACTGTCAGAGTGTCAAACTTATGAAGATGTAAAAGTAAAGTAAAGTAAAGTAAAGACTAAGATTGTTGTTTGGGTTAAGTCCAGATTGTGCGGAAAGTTCTGGACATGAGTGCTTTTAAGAAAAGGAAAATGTCAAAATGTCAAATGTTGCTTCTGCACGCGGTTTCTTGGTTTACTAAAGTGTGCAGCGAAAAACCTTTTTAATGTGAAAACACCTACAAACAGTCAAGTAGTTGAATGATTAAGCTAATTATGATGTGAATATGACACCGCTTTCTTTACTTTACAAATAGAGCAACAAAGACATATCAAAATACAAAAGGAAAATATCGAAGCGAAACTAATGACTATTGAGCAAGACGTTCAAGCCAAGGACAAAGAAACTACCACAGCAACTGAAAGAATGAAAGCAGAATGGAAAGAAAGGGAAAAGCAACTGAAAGAGTATAGCGACAACTTGGAAAGTGAACTTGAACGGAGGGAAAAAAATACAAATATTTCAATTGCAGATGCAACAGCAGAGACACAGCTTTTACACGCTCAAGTTGCAGATCTTCGTAGTTCACTCGAAAACTTGAAGGCAGATACAAAACAGAGAGAATCAGATCTTCTAGGTGAGATAGCGCGACTAAAAGGTGAGTTATGTGAAAAGAGAACTGAAGTTGATAACTGCGAAAGATGTGTGTCTACGGAATCAAAAGAAAACGAATACCTCAGGGATGCAGTTACTAGGCTAAGTCTAGAAATCAAAGAATTGGAAACAGGAATGCAATTGGCGAAAGAAGAAAATGTATCTATAAATATTGAAAAACAAAGACTTGAAGAAAAGTTGGAAGATTCGTACTTACAACTGGCTCACCAAGAAGGTGAAATAACCAAAGCAAATTTGGCTGGTGACACTTTACGACACCAGAACGACGCTCTTAACAATGCTTTATGCGATCTCAAAACTGAAAGCAACACAAAAGAGAAAGAAAAGGAATTAATTGAACAAAAACTGAAATCAATGGAATGTGAGATAAAACTAGCAGACGAAAACCTTCAAATGAAGACCAAACATAATGCAGAAATCATCAAAGGTTGTAATTCAGAAAATGAATCATTGACAATTGAGATCAACAAACTCAAAGCAAGCGTATGTGTAAAGGAACAGGAAATACAATTTGTCAACGAATTACTAGAAAGAAAAAAGCAGAGAGAACGCAATCTTGAAATGCATAAATGTCAGCTTGAGAAAGATGCAGCTATTAACAATGAAGTAAGTCAAAACAACGAAGAAACTATTAAGAAACTTTCGGAGAAGGTGGTGAAGTTAGAAAATCAAAATAAAGAATATGTAAAGCAACACAAAGAGAATACGGACAAATTAATGGTGCAGTTTCAGGACACGTTAATGGAAAGGCAAAGACAACAAGATCAATTGGAAACTCTCCTAAGAAAAGAGGTAGATGCTAAAGAGATTCAGATCGTTAGTCTCCAAAAGAAACTTACTGCTACCGTGGAAGAGAAACAAGAAGAGCTGGAAAAGCGAGAGGCCAACTGGAAGGAGCTTTTGCAGACACGGGAGTATGTCATTGAGGACATAAAAAGAGCATGCGAACAAAAGCTGATGTGGAAAGAAAGCGAGCAGCAGGCATTAAAAGAATCCTATGAGCGAGCCCTTGAGACTAAAGGCATCGAAATACGGGATTTCCAAATCTCTTGCACAAGAAACTTAGAACAAAAAGTTAAAGACTTTCAAACCTCGAGAAAGTCTACGGAGGAAACTTTGCTATCAAAAATTAAGGAACTGGAAAAAATGAATGAGTTCTTGAAGAATGACTTTGGTGCGAGGAAAAGTGATCTGGAAAACCTACTTGGCAGCGCCAGAGAAGAAATAACGTCGAAAGAAACAAAACTTGCTGAGATGATTTATACTCTTCGCCAAAAAGATGCAGAAATAGACGAACTTAACAAAATCAGAGAAGAGGCATTAAGAGGAGCTGAGGAGTTTTTAACAAAGAAAGAGCAAGATATCAGTGACTTAAAAATGGAAATAGAAAGAGCATCACAACTGAAAAAGATTGAAATTGAAGGTTTGAAAGCGTTGACTGCTGAAGAACTTAAAGGAAAAGAGACACAGCTAGAGTTTCTGAGAATAAACGAGAAAAAACTTAAAGAGTGTCTTGAAAGTGTAACGATTGAATTGGAAAACACACGAAACGAATCAAGAAAAACTATTGAAAACAAAACAAGTAAAGTTGAAAGCTTGAAAAAGAATTACGAAGAACAGTTAAGACTCAAAGATGTACAAATCCAGAGTCTACAGAGACAGCGTGAAAACTCACTGGAAACCAAAGAACGTGATAACGAAATTTTATTAAAGAAGTCGGAAAGTTTACTGCGCAAACGACAAGATAAAATAGATGAAATGCACAGGAAAATCGAGGATATCACAAATTCCAACGCTTGTATTGTGAGTGAGAAAGAAAATTGGATTGCCAGTCTGCAAGAAAGCCTTAAACGATCAGAAGAAGAAAAGGAAGCTGTTGAAAATAAATTAGCAACCACAGACGAAATGTCAAAACAAAGAGAAAAGGAATTTGAAGAGTTATTTGAAGAGCTTATGGGTGAGAAGAAAGCCCTGATTGACGAAATTAACAACCTCACCGTTGCTTTGGAAACCGTAGAAAGTAATCGAGAAGATATCGAGGAACAATTTAAGAAGTGTTGTTCTTCTTTTGAAGGACAGCTAAAAGAATGTGGAATGGAATCGCAGAAAAGAAACAATTGCCTAAATGATGAGCGAAAAAAGAATGATTTGCTTGCTAACCAACTGCAACTTCTACGACAAGAAATCAATGCAAAAGAAGCTGTTATGAAAGAAATGCAACAAAGGCTGAATGATTTGAAAAACAAAGAAACAAGCTATCAGAACCAAGTTTCAAGCCTAGAGAGCGAAGTCCGTAAGAAAGAAGAACAACTATGTGATTCTCACACTTCTGTGCAGCTTCTCGAACAACAGAAGAGTTACATCGAGCGAGAGGAGGAAAGGCTTAGCAACACGATTCAGGAAATGTCCGATAAATTATTGGAATATGAGTCTGTCATGGAAGGGCTCCATTTAGATAATAAAGAACTAAAAGAAAAGGCTGTAGAAATGCACAGAAAACATATGCAAGTAGTAGAATACGTTAAAGCAATGGAGCAGATGGTGAAAGAGAAGGAAAGCGAAAAAGAAAACTTAGAAAAACGGCTAAGAGAATTGGCAGCTCGTTCGTCCGAGGAAACAGAGAAAGAAAAGCGAAAGTACAACGAAATTACAGGCGCCATGTGCAAGACCAACATCCGCATTGAAGCACTGGAAAACCAGCTGAGCAATGAAGAAAACTCTGTGGCAGAGAAAAGTAAAGAAATTTCTAGGTTAGAAGAGCAGGCTCAAATTTTTCTTGGAAGAGAAGAACAACTAAAAATACAGCTTCAAACACTTTCTGAAGAACTAAGATTGAAGAACGATCAAGGCAACGAGTTGAAGTCAATAGTTAGAGAAACTAAGAAAGATCACGAGCGGCTGTTAAAAGAATTGAATGATTTAAAAGAAGCTTCTCTTAATGAAGAAAAATCCTTTAAAGAGCAACACTGTTGCCTTCAAAGAAAGTATGAAGAAAAAATTCTTGAGGCGCAGAATTTACACAAAGAAAAAGAAAGCCTTGTTTGTGATTTTCAAAAGACTGAGGAAGCTCAAAGAAATGCAGAGACGACCATTGAAAAGTTCATCAAGTCACTAAAATCTGATAAAGAACAGCTTGAAAATAGAACACAAGATCTTGAGAAGGAATTGAAGAAAAAGACTCAAGAAAATATCGAGCTGAAGTCAATCTCTGAAGATCATAACTTACAGCTTTCACAACTGGCGCAGCTAAGGGAAACATTAAAAGCATCACTTGTAGAAAGCGAGAGAAAATTTGATGAAACTTTGAAATCAGCAATGAACTGCGAGGAAGAAAAGCGAGTCCTCCTTTGGGAACTCAAAAATGCAGAGACACAACTCGAACGACACTTAGACGAAATCAAGAAATGTAACCAAGAAATTAAGAACCTGAAAGAACAAAAACATAGAGAAAGAAAACAATTTGAAGAAAATTTGGCGAACCGTAAGAAGGATATTAAACAGCTACAGCAGCAAGTTAAGCTTTTGAGTGAAGATAAACTTCATTTGTGTACAGAAATTCATAAAAGAGAACTTAATGAAAGAGAAAAGGTTGACGCTTGTCATTCCCTTGAAGAGAAACTGAGACTCTATGAAACTGAAAACAAAATCTTACACAGGGATAGCAGCAAACTTAAGACAGTGTTAAAGAATGTGGATGTGATTATGTTGAAACTGAGATCAAGAGAAGGTAAGTTACACTATTTTGTCAGAATTTTCATTTGTCAGAGATCAATAAGATCGCGTTTCGAAAACACTGATTTATAAAGCTCTGCCGAAAAGATATTCAAAACAACATCACAAACGTATCAGCACTAAATTATAGATGGCTATTGCATTAATCATTTAAAAAACAATGTTGCAATGACAGCATGGTCGTAGTGCTTTCAGAACCATAATCGTAAACATTATCAATGTTCCAAGATGTTGTAACTTATTGAGCAATAGTAGTTGTAATAAAAATAATAATGATCGCTGATAATAATAACAATAATGAAAACAATGATAACACAAATTCATGAATTTTGTTTTCTAAGTGTAAGAATTTTTGCTGTTTAGTAGGTAACAATTTAGTAATGGAGACTATTAATAAAGAAAACTAATGTTAAAATGGTAAAGAAGGAAGCTAATTCTAAATTTCTTTATTGCATGCTAAATTAGAACTCATATACTATCATGTATCCACTATCATTTGCTGCTGGGAGGCTGTTAGAGCATTATCGAGTGATTTAATTGATGAAGATAGGCAAAGTTTCCTTTTTGGATTAATACTGCAATTAGTTTCAAAAGTTATTGGGTTGGTGAGGCTCTTCCGGCTGAATGTTAACCCAGAGGGCAGATATGCACGCAAGATACTCGACAATTAAGTCATACGATGAGTATTGAAGGTTAATCTACATTTTTCACAGAAAGTGCAGCAAAGAAGGACAATTGCTTGAAAATTCTAAAGCAGCAGATGTCTGAAGAACTTGCAAAAAGTTCTGAGTTGAAGAAGATGGCCGAGGAACTCCGGACCAGTGAAGACGAGGTGAAGATGTTTTGTCCACAGTTGTCAAGTAGTGTTTAATTCATATGTATTTTCTGCAGTACCTGTTCAAGTTGATTGTTTAGAATGGAAAGTTGCTCAAAATAGAGCAGCAGATGTGCTTATTCAAATATTGTGAAACACCGAACGATACAACAAATTGGTTATATCTGCCGGGATGATGGTATATTTTATGGTAGGTTAACGTTTACAGTCTCATGAAAAGGAACCTTCAAGATGATTGTTTTCATGCTAAATAATACGGTTTAGCTATTACAACTCATTATCAAGTATTTTCAGGAGTGAACAAATTTCGATTTCTCGATGGTGTTTTTATTTAAAGACATAAGACTTGCCGAAATAGTTTAAATGTTTCTTCTTTATTTCATGATAGTCTTCGTTTCCCGTCGAAAATTTGTAACCAAAGTCTGGTCTGTACCGAGAATTATATAATAAACTTATTCATTAGAGATGTCTGCGTGTTAGCATTGTTAATCTCCAGTTTTCCTTAGTGGAGAATTGGGAGTGTGAGCACTGTACGATTGGGCTATGTACTATGCTAAGAAAGTTAGTATCAGGAAAGCAACAACGTTGAGTGCAGTGGGTACCGAGGCAGTTTGTTAGTGAGTCATTGTTCTGTGTGACAAGGACGATTGACTGTTAACCTTAGTTGATTTAACACAAGATTTTTTTATTTTTATTGTTATTCTATTCAGATGAGGTGCAAGTGGGAATTGCAAACGCAAGCGCTAACAGCGGAGATAGAAATGCTGAGGTGAGTTAGTATCAATAGCGATCTTTAGATTTGACTACGAGTACGATTTTTTTGGTACGACCAAATTATTGACAG
>JAOBRH010202230.1:0-11764 GCA_027575125.1 Umimayanthus parasiticus | reverse complement strand
TAGGGGCTTGTACTGATCTGGGAACTAATAACGGGGGGAGGGGGGTTAATGCATGATCGAGCCTCGTTGTTCTTAAGTTTTTGCACGATTTGATCCTCAATTGTTCTTACTCTTAGCTTGTTCTTAATTTTTGCAAAAATAATAATTCTACCTTGATGCCAACATTATTTTAGTGGACAGTGCTTACAGTACAAATTTGTTGGAAGAATGTATAATCTAGATTTACTGCAACTTGACCGAGGGGTTTTATTGCTGAACATTGTTATAAAGTTAATTTTATTCAGTCTACAGCATAGGTTTATTATTGCCGTATATACACTTCGGCACTCGCTTCTTCTCTGCTCACTTCCACTCTCAGTGTTTCTAACTGCAGAAACACCTGCATTGAAACGCCAAAATGACGCGATAGGTGTTGCTCAGTTTTTTCAGTAAAAATCTGCAGTTACGGTTACATCTGAATACGAGCCGCAATTGTTCTTTAATAGCTTGTTCTTAATTTTTGGGCAAACTTTTAGAAAATTCAAATTGTTCTTTAATATAAAAAAAAGCGTATATATAGTGTTTATAGTAGCTGTTATGCAAATTCGTGTTTTAAACACAGCGACTCACAAACTTCAAACGAGAAGCAAACGTTATCAAAACTACAGGTAAGTATGAATGACTAAAATCACCGACCTCGGCTTTAGTTCTTGATTTAAACGGGTTTTACACACAATGCTACATTTTGCTCGTTCCAGGTTGTCTTCCAACTCTCAGTCGCCCTTCTGTTTGATGAAATGATCTAGTGCTAGGCTTTGCCAAGTTCCTAAACAGCTTCTCAAAGTCGAGCATCTAGTTTTCCCAAAGTTTATGCAGTGCGTTGTTTTAAGTCAGAAAACTCTTTTGAAACAAAACACGGAGAACGCGCGTCACTTCGTTTGAACCAATCAGATTGCCGTCTTTCTGGCGTGTCGTTCTCAGTTTTCCCGCGCTTTTGACAGACCGCTGTTTCAAAAAAGGTGGAACCGAAAGGAACTTCGGGTACAGTCATATTGAGTGACAACGCGCCAGCCAAAGGTTGTTACTGCATGGCCGTGATATTATGATGAATCCCCACAGTTCATTTTGGTTCCAGTATCAACTATTGACTGTGACAACTTTTTTTGAAATAGCTGTATCGCGCGATTAAAGATTAGCATGTACAAGCCCTGGCATGGTATGTACATATTTTCCAACGTTTTTTAAAACTTTATGTGGTTCCCAACTATTTTTCAATTTGCCGAGTTACTAAATTTTTTACAAAAAGCCTTTTCATTTCAGATGTCATTACGAATTCCTGCCAGTCAGTTTCCCGGGGGGGGTTTACTTCCTAGCAAAAGACTACTGGGGATGTGCCGTTGGATGGGGTCGCATTTTCACAACTAGACTGACTATAATGGGGTTACATTTTTAGTAGAGTTACTAGAATGGGGTCGCAAATTTGCGGGATTGGTTCCTGCTGTTGTTTTAATATTTAACAGCCGGCTCACATTGAATTCCGTTCTTGAAATCACAGTGACATTTGCTCAAAAGTGACTAAGATGGGGTCTACAGTTGGCCTTCGTTTTCAGTGGAGCAATCTATAGATTGAGCGGGTGATTACCTACAGATATAGCTTTCCTTATATTTTACAGTCTTGTTTATTTAAGAGATCACTAATGAAAATAGGATAAGACACTCACGACATATATCTAAAAAAATGCTGGATACAATTAAGATCAGATTCTGTCGACTCCCCATTAAATATAACGGGGGAGAGCATAGATAAAATTAGCTAAAAACAGGTGGTCTACTTCTACTTGAATATACTGTTCTTTTCTAAGGTTTCTTTAAATTTGAGTCCCACATGCGCACTGTTCAGAGTGGTTGCAAGGCTTCAAGTGCAGCCATTCTGAACAGTCAGTTACACCTAAATTTTAGGCTAAAAAAAGCAGATAACATTGGTTCGTATTGATTGTTGTTATTTTTCTTTCTGGAGACAAGATCCATCTTTACATTTACTAAGGTTAAATATATTCCGCTAAGCTAGCAGACAGATCACAGTTATTACATACAGGATAAACCATAATACCATCGTCGGCAAATATAAAAAAGAACAGTAATGTTATTATAAATTGTTTCTAGATTATCAAGAAAAATTTTAAAAGACACACCCCCTTGGATTCTTCCACCATTACAGAAACTGCCTTTCATGATCTGCAAAGGTGGTAGTTGTAGGAAAAACGCTGTTGTCTAGCGTACAAGAAACTGTGATGCCACTTAACGAATTTTAAAAGGATTCAGAACTGTTTATGTTTTAAAAACTGACAACAGGTTATGTTCTAGTGCTTTGCTAAAATCCAGTGTCAATAAGCAAACTGTTTTACAGTCACCATTGTCTAGATATCTATATATGTGGTGTTTAAAAGACATTTAATAGAACCTAAGGTTCTCCTCTATGGTTGCTTTTGTATGGGTGTGATACACAACTTTTTCGAAAGTCCTGGTGATTACCAGAATGAAGTTTATGCGTCGGAAGTCAGAGTAGTTTTTCAGATGTCTTCTAAATTTTTGAGGTAGCGCTGATCCTCCTGACGGTTGAACTTTGTAAATATTTCCTCAAATCACTTTAAACACAAGAAAGAATGGGGATTACCGAACTTATTAGCTTCTTAACTAAAATATTCTCAGTTGAATGATAAACAGAGGGTATACTTTGGTTTGGGAGTTGAAAGGATGAAAGATGAATAAGCATTATAACGATAACAACAAGCAAAAATGAGTAATGGATATAAGAGTATCTGTCTAAGAGTAATCGAAAAACGGAAAATGATTTAGGAGGTAAACAAAACGTCCTTTGCGAGTTGCAAAACAACTGGACGTTTCTTTCCTGATTCTGACTATGCTGTAGATCATTACAATGCAAAAAATTCCCTTGTTTTTCCACTAGCTTCTTATAGATTTGTCACTCTGTTTTTGGTGCCTTTTATCTTTCTTTGAATACCTTGTGCTCACTACCTTATTATCACTATTTTCGCGCGACTTTAATTTCGCGAATTTGGAGTAGAAATATTTCACGGGACTTAAATTTCGCACTTTTAGCGAATCGCCGTTTTTCAAGGTAATTAAACTTCTATTTCTGTATCTTATTTAACCATTACGGAATAGAAACGCAAGAAGAAACTGGCTGAAATGTTCAACAATGTCATCAACATAGCAGCTTAAAAGTACACCAATATAAGCAACCGAGACACTGTTTAACTCGACTGTACCGAGGAAGTGTTACACGAACTAATCAGCTGATGAGGGCTAAGTACATGCGTTGAACTAAAATTTGAATCCTTCTAATCGTTTGTATACTCCTAGCAGACAAAAAACTTTTAATTTTTATTTGAAACTAAAAGTTTTTAGACAGGTCAGTAAATTTCGTGTCTTTAATTTTCGCGGCACGTTTTTTTCGAAGAAACTTCTAAACCGCAAAAATCGCGAAATTAAATCTCTCGAAAATAAGTGATAATAAGGTAATCATTCCGTCAGTTTACAGTGCACGCTGACTGGATCAGAGCCTTTCAGCGCGGCGCCCTGGTCAGTGAAAGAAGGCATTGCGAGCGAGAACAAAAATAATACGCTGGGGGAGGGTCACAATTTTTGGGCACAGTTTTATCGGAGGATTCGAATTTTCAGTTATTTAGTAACTAAATCAAATTGTTCTTCGATAACAAATTCACTCCATCAAACACAAAACATGATCAGAGACAACGCTCGAGGCTCACGGGATTGGGCACCGCGCCGCGAGACTCGCGCATTTGAGGGTTATTTCACGCATTGTAGAACATGGCAAAAAAATGGCCGTCGGCGGCAACTTGACTCCGGATTGTACCAGCTGTAACTGTAGAATTTTTGTCGCTGAAAATGCACAATTACGCGTTATCTGTCTTCCATATTTTGAAAATTTTCTGGGGTGGGGGTAACGGTGCTCGTTATATGGCACGAACGTTGAAATTGAAACTTAACAGAGTCTTCTTGATCTTTTGATAACGTTTTAGTCACTGCTATATAGGCAATCCAAAAATAATTTTTTCATAAAGAAAACAAGTTTGCACTGAGTACAAGAACCTAAACCGTATAGTCAATAAATCTTAAACGCGAAGCCCCGGAATCCACTTCCTGTTTCGACCTGTTGTTCCGCAATTCACTCACAGTGATTCCCTGCACATCAATTAATTTTCAGGTAATACTAAATTCGAACGAAAATAAAATAGCTACTAATAGCAATAAAGTAGTAGTTACTTTTGAATTAAGTAAAGGCTGAATCGGTGGTATAGGGACAATGAATATGGGTTTGATCAACAAAGGTTGATATGGTATGTTTGTCGCCTGTGGGATGTGGTGTTTAGCTGACGTTTCGAGCGTTAGCCCTTCGTCGGAGCAGACTGGGAAGATGAACGACAGACTTCATTACAGCAGGCCCGAAGGCAGGGGGGTGCGCGGGGTGTGCACGCACCCCCCAAGAGCCAAAAAGGTCCGCCTGACGGGATCGTAAAAGATTTAAAATGGTACAAAACTAACGTGGTGGTGGTAGGATTGACAATTTTAATGCATTTCCAGCAGTTTTCTAATTTTTTTCCGGGGGAGTATGCCCCTGGACCCCTCTAAACTGGCCCTTGCAGAGTGTCCAGCTGTCCCAAATTACGCGGCGGATTGTCCCGATTCTTCTTGAGAATCCCGAATCCCGACTCGACTTCAGTCAGGACGCGGCGAGTATCCCGATTTTGAAGATCAGGTCTCACAAGCCAACAAATATATATTTTTAAATTATCATAATATTTGTCATAAGATGAACAAACCGTTTAACTTGGATATCCAGGTGAATTCCGAGTTGCAGTCATGTTGAATGACGCAAAAAGTACAAAATAAAATCACAAACAATGTTAGCCTGCTCGATCGAAAGGCTTCCTAGTTTTCCTGCATTTGTAAATCAAACATTTTGCTGCTAATTTCGACGACCCGTTTACACCTTGACGATGTGAGACACTAATGACCAATCTTTTTCCCAGCGAGATAATTTTAAGCTCGCGGAGCGATAAAAGTACACTGTGCATGTTTTGGTCCTTGGTAAAAAATGCCAGTATTAGAGGGGTATGACAATAATTATTACTTATGAAAATATAATACAACTTATGACAACGCTCTTTTTGTCACTTAAAGTTAAGAAGAAAATAACGATCAGTTTTCGGAACATTTTCGATACAGCTATCGGCCTGATAGTGCTGGAAAAGGCGTTTCGAGGCTTTCAGATTTGAAAAATTTCTGGGGGGCATGCCCCCAGATCCCCCTAGAGGCTCGTGCCTTCGGCGCTCGCAAAAGTTTCCCGTACCATTAAAAGTTGCCCGATTTCAGTTTAATAGTCCGTAGTTGGACACTCTGGCCCCGCACGTGTCTTCGGAACTTGAGGTTGCATAGCGTATAGTTCAAACATTAATTATTTGGTCCCGGTTCTTGAGGTACGCACCCCCCATGAAAAATCCTGGCTACGAGCCTGTACAGGAAAATCAACACAACTGGATTTTGTAGAAATGCGAGTCGTTGAAAATCATCAAAGAACTGGCTGCTCACAACATCCAGTTTTTGTCCAGTTAACACTGTTGAGATATATTCTCTTGCAGTGTGGAAATAGATTCTGCTTGGCTGCGCTTTCAGTCAAGAAGACAACGAGGATACCAGGGACTCGTCTCTCTTTATTCAAGTCGTCTATACTCGGTTGAGTTCGATAGTTGAATGTGTAAGTAGTCACTGAGTAACTTGTGTCTAGTCTAGTGAGTAATTGTTGTGACCAATTGTTGTTCTTTTACAAGCAGTTTTTATAGACGCTTTTATGGTCTAATTGAATACATGTTTTGAGCTGTTTTAGTCCCAGTAACAAAGGTTTTATTTTTCTTTTGTTTTATCTTTTGTTAGCATTAAAGTTTTATCTTTCTATTTCTTGCCATTAAAAGTTTCTATTTCCATAACCATTAGCCTTAAAAGCTTTTCTCGTTCGTTGCTTAGTGTTTCAGTCGTTTTGCCCTTTTTCATTACTGAGAGTACGGCAGCTGGATCACGCAAACGTTTCTTGCTCTTTAGATGGCGATCTAAAAGCAGACAGTCTGGCCACTGAAAATAAGTGCTTTCAGTATGATGGATGACCAAAAGGTCTTTGTTCTGACACTTTCATTCCGTGAGGAAACAACTTCGTTAATCTATTTTTAAAACACGACACGAACATGTGCCATGCTCTTAACTTTTGTGAATAAAGAATAGCGTGATATAGAATAATTTCTCAAAATAATAAAAATCTTACTTTCGTATTTTTGTTGCCAAACAACACGCTGCACAATAACTCATTGATGGACGATTTGTGTTGCTCTTTGATTAGTTTTTGCAGTTGTCATACCATATTCCATACTTCACTTGGGCACAATAAAGCCGGTGCGTTTACTGACCTTTTAAATTGAAATACTGCTGAAATTAACTGCTATTGTGAGTGTTAATAAAATATTTAATTTAACATAGACTTGGTGATGTTTATTACTGTCAATATACAGTTACTTCAAAAAAGGTTGTCACAGTCAGCAGTCGACACTGGAATGACTGCAATTACAAGTTTGTGCTCTGCCATAAGGGTATAAAGTCTCGGCAGCACTACACTTACCCATGGTAACTTCTAGTTTTATTATTTAGTTTACTTTATTGAACAAATGGGCTCGTTAATAACAGTCAGAAGTTATTAAACTTTGAACTCGCAAAATGTTTAGATTGCATATTTGTGGCATTTGCGCAAATGTAGAAACTCTGGAGATACTACCCTGTGGCGCGCATGATGAGCTATTTTTATCTATTATTATTTATCTATTTATTATGTCCTGACATTGCGGTGTGATTGATGTCGCTGACGATGCGATCTGAAAGGTTTAAAATGTGACTTTGGAAAAGAGTTCATGTGCATATCAGGATGTGGTTGAAATTCATCAGAAGTTACTTTGACAAGCTGAAGTGAAATGCTCCGAACCACTAAAAGAAAAGTTGACACAAGAGTTATATAATATATATTTCAGTATAGGTATTTTATGCAATAATTGTCCAAGCTTTACTTTTAAGACATATTGATAGTGATAAACATCGCAATCAACTGCTTTCTTTGGCATAGCGTGTTGAGTTAGAAAAATATCACGAAGTATTATATATCCACACCGCTCACAACATTTGTCATCCCGTGAGTTTTGAGTCACAACCCCGCACATGATTGGCTCGCACTAAAAGCGTTTTGTTTGTCTGCGAATGTTTGGTTTTTCAAATAACAGAACCTCTGACAAAATCCTGTCGGCTTATTATCTTCCAAAACTAATGAATATAATAAAATGTTGATGTTGCTATTTTTGCCAGCCGGTTTAAGAACCACTTGAAAGAGAGAAAAGAATAACGGAGATTGAACAGCAAGCGAACGGCACCGCTTTTGGAAACATTAAACTACGCACTTCAAAACAGGTACTTTTAGAACTTTAACATTTTCATATAACTCTGCCAAGCAACTCCAAAAACGGCAGTTGTCGCAAGACGCTCGCTTTGCCAGACTATTCATGTCAGGTGCCAAAGATGTCATTTTCATTGTCATATTTCTGCAGCTGCATGTCGATCCAAGGAGAAAGGCGACTTTTGGCCCGACAAGCTTATTTGTTCAAATAAGTTGATTGCGCAATTTACATTTGTTCCATGGCATGCAGTATCCAACTGTATTAGACGGCAGACAAGTCTAAACTTTATGCTTCCACATGTTTTTAAGAGATAACATTTCTAGGCCCGGGTCAAACTATTTAGAGAGTAGTTCTGTTTCGTAGATGTTTCATATTGCTGAAAAAACACTGAAATCATATCAAGCTGTTACGGTTATCTGTCTTATCTGAGCAGGGCAGGGATTTGAATCATCTCAACTGTATTTCAGTGAAACTGGACAAAAAACATATTTTTAACATTTAAGCTTCTCTGACTCAATATTCGCGCTTATTTAGTGATTTAAAATTTAAGTTACCGTACTATAAAAGACTCGCGTATCAAGGAAGGTAACTTCAATTACTACTCGCCAAACTTCGAACTTCAGTACCATTAAACCTGAATTATTTCAACTCCATAGCAAGTATAATAATGTTAGTTTAGTACGTAGGTCTACATATAGTGACACGCATTTGTACTGCGTAATATAACTTAGTGATTCGTATATTGAAAAAGTGTTACCTAAAAACCTAGTTTTAATAACTACTCACCATTCCCCATTTGAAGCTTCCACTCCCCACAAATCAAGTGCCACTGCAAATCCAAAATACTCTCCCGTATGCATCTTCCCCCCATAGATTCGAGGCACTTCGTCATCCAAATTGTAGGCAAGCAGTTGCAAAATACACGCGAAGCTCGCAAATAAGAATAGGTATCTCTTAAACATATCTAAAGTAAAGTCTCCAAACGTTTCATGATCAAACACTAGACTTTAGCCACGGCGATGATAGATGTCCTTCGTGTCATACGGATGTGAAACGGATACGTTAAGCTTATGTCCGCATGGGGCTTGGGGTGAGCTCGTGAGACTTCGGACTGCTGGCATGCGGGGTGTCGTTCTTATGCTCAGGCTACTGAGACACTCAAAATTTGACTGAAAGCTATAGAAGCTGAGTTAGACACAGGTCCACAGGTCAGGCGTTAAATAACATTGGAGTCTAATCTGAAGTGTTTGAACAATGACCAAAAACGTTTGATTGCTATGTTTGGTCAGATTCTATTCATTGTGTTGTAGCGCGCTTGTAGCCGGCACTCTGCAGGCTATTGCTGCCGAACGAACGAAGGCAGCCTGTCTGATCGCGTCTTTTCCCCTGTGTCTGCCGAACCGAGCCGCGATCACTAGGGTCTGGGTAGGAGTTCATTGCGCCTGACACCAGGGAACAGCTAAAAATAATGCAAAACGTTAAACGCCATCTTTAGTTCCTGGTTCAAGCTCACAACGTAGACAGGAAGAAATCTAAAAGTACAAGTTATATAGTATGGATACGTTCATGAAATTTTCACAACTCACGAGGGTTTTCAGAAGGTACGTAATCATCAGCTTCAGCTGTTGGCAAAATCTCAAATCATTCATGAAATGTACAGAGACTTGTTCGCAGAAATTAGAGTTTTTTGAAGCTTGACCGCGTGGTGTAAACGATTGGGAGGCGTTGGCAGTACTTCGACAATCACGTGGTTACTACAAGTTTAACAATTATTCCATGAGGCGTGCATTGGACATGAGAAGGTAAATAGCCAACGATGTGCTGGTTATAAGCAAACTTATATACTATTACAGTAGTGTAATACGGGTTGAGCAGTCAGACCAGAGATGACTCGTAGGCTTCGCTTCAGCTTCACTCACTTCATTTCTTCTCGCAGTTCACAGGATGAATACTCAACACACTAAGCGAACTAAAACTAAAAGTGAACTAGCTAAATCTGTAGGGCCCTGTAGAGAGGGCTTTCCGGGCTTCGTATGTTGGCCTCGGGATTTGAGGGTGAATAGGAGGGACTGGCCGGCGCGTAGGTGGGCCACTCAAATTGGTTATCAGGAGTAGGTTCGGATGGGCTTGTCGGTGGTGATGCGGTGGTTACATCTAGTGCATCCGCTAACCAACATTGCGGACAGATGCCAGAACGGTTGTTAGTTAGCAAAAACCGGAACTGTCTGTTCAATGTATGGTATCGTTCCTCCGCCAACCGCCAGCGAGTTGTCATAGCCTGGATTGATTGGTTTTGTGTTGTTATAACGGCAGAGAGGTCTTCCAGTTGCTGAAGGAGCTGGTCGTTCAACGCCAGGACAGCATCGCTATTGGTAGCCATGTTCTTGTTTTTCTTTATTTTTTGTTTGTTTATTTGTTCCTAAGTTGGAAGGTATGCATGCGATGGAGACTAACAGATAAGTATTGTACAAGTAGTATAGATCATATAGTTTTTTTTTATAATGGAGAGAACCAATCGGAACGCTAGGAATGCAATGATCCGACGCTGAAAATTAAATAATACTTGATTATTACTTTTCGCTGCGCGCGAGAGGCCTCTGTCCCTCTACGTGTCAAAGTGGAAGCGCGCGGAGGCTATTGTGTTGCAACGAGTGTGGCGTTTGGTTTTACACCTGGGGAGGGGGGAGGGGTGTGCTGCCCTAAATTAGTCAACTATAAAGGAATGGTTTCGCAAATAATCAATGGTTTTCTTAACTTGCTCCGAAGATACTGCCGTGGATCGTCACTTCGCGTATTTCAGGATATAAGACAAACTGAATATGAGCTCTGTGGCAAACTTTGGCCTGTTCAGTAGATTGTGCGGTTTTTACCTTGTCAGAAATAGGGTACGTACCCCCCCCCGGCCAGGCGTTTACACAAATATTATCAAAAGTCTTGTTTCGCTTGCCATTGTGTGAATATATCAGTGGCCTCTTCAAATAAGTTGTGTACGTGGTTACTAGAGGTCACCCTACCACAACAGTTTATTTAGGCTATGACTATTTTACACAAATGGAAAAACAAGACAAAAATGGACAAAAAGTTGACGGTCCGGGGTTTGCGTTACTGTCACTGATACCGAATGTTGTCGTTTGTTTCAGCTGAGAGTTTGCTTGTCTTGTACTGTCTAAACTACTCCATACCGTACTCCTATCACAGATAACGGCAACTACTCTGCTTAACCTTGTTCTAAAGTACAAGAACATCCGCAGTACTTTCACGACTAGGAGCGATTCAAATGTGTAAAATCTCCATAATTAACAACCGTATTTCCTCTGTTATAAAATCCCCTGCTGAGGGCTTACTCTTTTATCAATGCTCTTTGAATGGACCACGAGTTAATTGGAAATAATATAGTTGAAAAAGATATCTATCTATAAACTATTTGGTGTGACAATTGGTCAACTGATCTTAAGGCGTGGATCAAACGACTTTTTTTCGCTAAAAAGGAAATGACTTCTTGAAGTTTGTTGCTCCGTATGAAGATAAAAAAAACTCATTAATTGGTCTTGTTGTCACCAAGGCAACCAGATGGCTCTATTTTGTTTTTGCTGGTCTCATTCAACTAAAGATAAGTCGAACACTGGATCAAAAAGAAAAAGAGTAAAACGGCCTGAAACAGTATGTGAGACTGTGTTATGAGATTGTTCTTTGATTTTGAATACTGACTTACAAAATGACTGGGCTGTTCAGTTGACCAAAAGTGCCAAACTTATTTTGCTCAGCAGCAAGAACGACAAGAACCCACGCAACTCATTTTGCTTGATTTGTGTTTGTTGCGCACAGACAAAACTTACCTAACATTCCAGTAGGCAGCCGTGTAATTTGCGATTCTGAACTCCACGAACTATTTTCTCAAAGGCACAATTCAAGTAAAACAATTTATTCCAAACTGCATAGGGTATTGTAAAAAACTAGAACTTGTCATTTCTGACAACCTGCCAAATTGTTGCTTTATACAAAGCTAAGAAGACAAAAATGTCATGCAATATTGATTTTCTTCCAAAATAGCACAAGAATGAAGAAAGGATTAGATTTACCTGGCAGACGGCGGAAAAAACGATTCCTGGCTTTCCAGAATAAGGACAGCTTTTGGTATTTAAGCTCAATATTTTGCAAACAGACTCTTTTGGTGTCTATTAACAAAACTTCAAACAACGGAAACATTTTGAGAAGGCGAACCCGAGATATTAAACCTTGTACTTTGGGAGAGGTGC
>JAOBRH010201119.1:0-11764 GCA_027575125.1 Umimayanthus parasiticus | reverse complement strand
GGGGGGGGGGGGGGGGGGGTGGGTGGAGGATCGTGTTCTTGCTTTAGGGTGCTGTAGGAAATTTTGTTTCAAACTCTACCAACCCCCTCCCCCTCGAAAGTCAAAGCCACTAAGACAAAAATTCATGAGTATAAAAAATATAAGGGAACTTACCGCGCTTGTTAGCATAGCAACATATACAGTCATTTACTTATTAAATTTATCAAATACTGAAATTATTTTAAATCCTCGTGGTTTGCATGGTTTTAATCATTATTATATTTGTTGGAAGCCAGAGGTAGCGGTGGTGATGGTTAGGGAGTTTATATTTTGAAATGGAACTTCTGCAGCTCAGAATACTTTAATTTGTGAAACCTTTCTCTAGGAACCACAGTTAAATTTCCGATAAAAGATTTCTTTAGAAGATTTAAAACAAAGTTTGTCCGACACGTTCCAAAAGTAAAAAATAAATAATTTCTATACAGTTCACTGCTCTACCTATATGTTTCCTATCCGCTGGTGGGTAAACTGATCATTGTAATGATTAAGCATATATTCATATGGAAAAGGCGCTATATGAATGCACCATTTACCTTTGGTGACGACGACTTTAACTCACTTGGTTATAGTAAACGTTTTTTTGTTTTTCAAAACTGGACGAAGTCCAGGAATTAACTGCCATTTTATATATGCCGCATAAATTAACTTTTAACAATCGATTTCCCATAAAAAAAAAAAGTTGTCAAAACGTTCTACCAGCTAAACACACACCACTACATCCTTGTTAGTTTCTGGTAATGTCACATTATATTTAATATAGGTTTTCTGAAAACTGTACAAAAGTATATACCAAAATTGGATTATTTGAAAATTGCTTCCGTTGGAGCATCTAAACCTAGAAAGCTTTTGGAGGTCAATCTAACCTCCTCCCAACGATTTTTGGATTGCAAAATTGTGCAGATTACACCAGCTGCCAAAAACTTTGCACAACTGTTCTTTAGCCTTCCCACGGACGTTAATTTTCCTTCTTCATGGGAGATTTAGCGTCTGCTGGTTAGGCTTCGGTTCCTTGATTGTGAACGTATCTTCTGACACTAATTAGATCACATGATCACCGATAACGTTATCAAGGTAAGTTAATTATAAAAGTTGTTGCAATTTTTGTAAACGCTTTGAATTTCGTCAAATTCTTGTCAAAATCATTGTAAACTTGCGTGGATTTTTTGATTTGGGATTTAACATGTAAAATATTTTCTTAAATCACGAGTTAAAAAGAGCCAAGACGGGGGCCATAAATCCAAGATGGCGACCATTCTGAAATTTTGTATTTGTTACCTTGGCAACAGTAGCCAATAAGTTAACCACTTTTTGTATGGAAATTAATAAGTGGATAATGTACTAATTGCGTGCGAAAAGGCATCTGTAATTCTTAATCGTTTGAGAAATCATGGGCGGCGGGGTCAAAATGACCCCATCCCTTCCCCCCCAAAGCATTCCTGTTTGCCGAAGTGGCTGACGCTTTCTAGGGTTAATTTAAAAATATCAAACTTTTTAGTTTGCATGACTACAGTTATCATTTAACAGGTGCTTCTTCTTGCACTCAGCAAGAGCTATGTACAGAGAAACATAACACTTTACTCGACCTTGCAGAGAAATACTGGAGGCAGCTGATAGAACGAGATGAGTAATTGAGAAAGCTGTGAATCTAGAGTTATCTCTAATAAAATTCACTGTCAACAGTAGCGTTCTGCACAGCAAAACAGTGGAGAATCTGTATGAGCTACCACTACAAATGTGGTGGAGAAATCCGGATGAAAATATGAGTCCCCATCCAATCGGTGGAAAGTGTATCCACAACAAAATTGGGAGAACGGCGTCCAGAGCAACCTTGGTGGTGAATCCCGGATGAGCATGGAAGTGAATCTGGATTGCTTCCGGCAGCAGCTTTGGTGATGAATCTGGATGAGCGTCCATAACAGCCCTGGTGGAGAATCCGGTACAGTCTTCAGGAAACAGTGGCTGTCTCATATTTGCAGTTTCATGTACTTGGTGGATGCCTTGCGATAATGGCACCTGCTGACTGTGACATGTGCAGTGGTGTTACAATGTCCGTGAACGTAGCTTCAACGATGTTAGCACCTCGAAGATTTGCATTCTGTAGGTCACAACCACCAAGGTTGCAGTTCTAAGTAAGTAAAAACAGAAAGTATGATCACACTAGTAAGAACAGACACGGATCACTGCACTAAAGATATGTGTATCATGACATCACACAGAGCGCAACCTGGAGATGATGCTGCGTTCATTTTCAAGACGAGAAACAAAACAAATACTGTATGGTATGGTTAAGAAACTATAGAATGTGACATGGCCTGATACCAAAACGCGATTACAAAGGTAGCGAAGGGAAACCCAGCAAATCGAGTGTTCAAATCGGAATATGCGCACTACAAAAAAGCTATAATTATTATGGTATAGTATGAAATGCTTGCGGGATTTAATGTTTCTTATTTTGCAGATTTACAAAAACTCGCAAATATAAGATACGGAAACTTCCGCAAAATATCTTGTCTAGAATTAGTTCACTGGGATGACTCTAAAAACAAAGCAAACATTTGAAAACTTTGATGGTTGCTGTGGCTCAAGAACTTAACTAAAGACACAGATGACGACTGAAGAAATTACCTGACGTTTGTGCTGTAAGACATTAAATATAACAGTATGTTATCTGTTTATTTTTTCTACGGCTTTCCTATTCCAGACCAGTTCCTGCCCTTATAGCTCTAACACCCGCTTCCAGACCAGCCCCACCAAGGTTGGCACATGGCCCAAAACGTACCTTCAGACCAGCCCCACCAAGGTTGGCACATGGCCCAAAACGTACCTCCAGATCAGCCCCACCAAGCTTGGCACATGGCCCAAAACGTACCTCCAGATCAGCCCCACCAAGGTTGGCACATGGCCCAAAACGTACCCCCAGATCAGCCCCACCAAGCTTGGCACATGGCCCAAAACGTACCCCCAGATCAGCCCCACCAAGGTTGGCACACGGCCCAAAACTTACCTCTAGATCAGCCCCTGCCAGTATGGCCCCTCGTAGGTTACAGTTCTTCAAATTCGCCCCTCTCAGGGTAGCAACACGAAGGTTGACATTGGTCATCTGGCTGCCCTCCAGGTCCGATGCCTTCAGGTTGGCACCCTCCAGTAGGGCACCAGTGCCGTCCGGCTCCTCGAAGTTGCAGCCTTTCAATGAAGCTCTTTCCAAGCTTGCTCTCTGCAGCCTGGCACTGCTCAGAATTGCCCCCTGATACATGAAATGGAATGGAGCTCAGGACAAAAATAAAAAGATTTGTGGCTCTTGAAAGACCATGTCTGCTTTGCTAGCACATTGTCTCACTTACATAAGTGTAAATTTTGTCAAACTGACACACAAAGACTATCATGGGATAATTCTTTGTCAAGTTTCATGCCTATAAGGAAGATACCACTGAGAAACCTACATCAATTTACACTCTACCAAAATTAAAAGCAAAGATGTAGGAGTTTTCGCTGGAGAGGGGAAGGAGGCACGGGGGGTATCCAGTAAAAAATCTCAGTCATAAATTTGCATAAAATTTCTTACAAAGAGGCGAAAACTTCAAATGTTAGTTACTCCGTTAAACTTCGCCAAACTTTCCTTGGCACGTTCTTTCGTACTTTTTGGTTTATTTGTTTATCCAACAAAATTTTTGGTTTTGCAAAAAAAAAGGTCAGATATAAGCAATGAAAGTATGCATATTTTCAATATACATTGCAAACGTTAAAGACAATTAGCATATACAAACTCGGTGACGTTAGTATTTCAAGCAATCTGATTGGTTCGCTATCTCTGGCTAATGGACACTGTCCACCTCCCAGGAGGTGGATGAAACATGGAGGCGTAAACTCCCGTTTTACCGAAGTGACCGAGGACGACATCTTGTGAATGCAAAATAATGCAATTCCTAACAATAAAAAGAGAGCTCGAAATTAGGAATGAAAATTTTCTGAGCTAAACAATGTTTTAACACACAATTTGCTCACGTGTCCAGTGTCTTCTTCCCTCACAGCTTTTCTGAATCTTGATTGCCAAGCTCCGCTGATGCCTCTCTCCTTGAACGACAACACTCCTTCCACGGCTCCATTTCAAAGTCCCAACCAAGTCAGCTCAACTTCCATTGAGCAAAACGTCTCCAAAAATTTGGATGTCGCTTTCTCTAAAATTGATTGTGATTTGCAACAGCAAGCACATGGCATGATTTCCGGAGGAAAATTCACAAATAAATTTTTCTTTCAATTTCAATTTCAAGTAAACTGCAACTGCGTTGACGGAACTAATTCAAGGCATTAACAACTTGAGCAATTTTGCCTGGTCTGCTTAAAGGGACATTTTTGAGAATTGCCAATTTTTATTAAATCTTCAAAGCTCGTTTGCAGAGCCGCAATCTCTGTACAAATTGTAAGTTTCATGCATAAATCGCGCATGGAAATGAATGCTCAGCCAACTGTGAGCACATGCTCATTACCGTAGATACTTTGGGAGAAATTAAAAGAGATCAAACTTAAAATTCTTGCTTACTTTTCTTGAATGTGTTGTGTTATCACCGAGTTTGCATATGTTAATACAATTATTCTCTGAAATTGAGTTTAAGAGTGGCTTTTAGAACATTCATGTCAATTTCAGAGAATAATTGTTAAGTGTCTTGTTTATTCCATAGAAATATGTTACTTTCAGAAATCGGTTCCTTGCGTATTTTAGACGAAAAAACATTGTTCAGAACGATCTTTTAAAACAGACGAGGAAAATCAAATTAAAGTATACAGGTCATATTTACGGTTTTTTCCTTATTCGGGATTTTTGCGACATTCTAAGCTACGTTGCTTGTCTTGCTTGTGTACGTCATTACAGGAATTCGTCTGCAAATGGCTCATGTTAGCATTAGCTAGCATTGGAACTGCGTGGTTGGGGGTTGTATCTATTTTTAGACCAGTGCACATGGAGTTTCGCATCGAGTCCCGGTTGTGACGTCATGAGTGTTGACGGACCCATTCTTTTGCTCGGTCATTTTGAAACCGGGAGTGACCTCCACGTTTGATCGTTACTCTCTCCATGAAGAAAAAGCCGAATCAAACTTTTGCCACGTAGCTTAGAAGGTCGCAGAGTTTCGAAATAAGAAAACATCCCAAATTTGATATACATATATACACTCTAACAAATAGGATGATTATAAAAACGATCAATGCAGTTTGGGACTACATTACGCGAGTCGCTGGATTATCCTAAGGACAAACAATTACTGTTCTCTAATCAGCACTAATTTTTGTCAGTTTGTTTCAATCTCCCTCAACAAAACAAACCCTTACATCCATATGAGCTCCTGTCAGGTCAGCCATCTCTAGACAACAGTTAGACAGGTTGGCACCTGCCAGATCGGTGCGCCGGAGGTTTGCCAGCTTGAAGTTGATATTTCTGAGATCCAGCTTTGACAAGTTTGCACTCTCTAGGTTCACACCCTTGGGACAGAAATAACGACACACATTATTCTAAAGATCCTAGCTGGGACAAACTTGAGCTCTCAAGCGTCTTAATATTGGAAACCAAATCTAAAGAAACATCAACAGCTATCGATAAAGAGAGGCTCGCATCACAAGGAATCATTAACACACAACCAATTATCTAAGGATCCAAAGAAAAACGTCCCAAGCTGTTTAAAAACAATGAATTCACGCAAACTTTACAAAACTGTTTCTCACAGTACCTGACCCCTCAGCTCACAGTCTGATGGCGTTGACAACATAATTCTCACAAACTCGTTTCTGGTCAAAGGTGCATTTTCTTTCTTCTCCATACCCTAGTAAGGGGATAAAATGGAATTAATAGCACCACAGACCGAAATCATTTTTATCACTAACATACTGTCAAAACGTGAGTAAAAAGATAGTATTCTTGACGTAAACAGCTTTTATTTCTTATAGAATTGATCTAACATACTTCATTTTCCAACATAATGCACACTATTTTCAAACATCGTCCAACATCCTGGTTCCATCGAACATCCTGCTGGATGATGTTGGATGCCCTTGGATGGAATTGATTGTTTCATTCTCCTCTTCCAGCATCGTCCAACATTGTTGGATGCAACATCCTGGATCCATTGAATATCCTGTTGGATGATGTTGGATGCCCTTGGATTTAATTGATTATTTCATTCTTCTCTTCCAGCATCGTCCAACATTGTTGGATACAACATCCTGGATCAATTGAACACCCTGTTGGATGATGTTGGATGCCATTGGATGGAATTGATTGTTTGATTCTTCTCTTCCAGTATCGTCCAACATTGTTGGATGCAACATCCTGGATCCATTTGAACATCCTGTTGGACGATTTTATACACTGCTGGATGGATTTCATTGGTCCGATCATCTCTTTTATAATTGGATGCACAGTAATGAGTCAGTGGAAAGTAGGGAATATGCAGTATGCATATCACACATGTATTCCATTCGTTCTACAACTACCAGTGGGGGGAATAGTTGCCACTATCATGGTTACAAAATGAAACAAGCTGTTCAAAGTTGCAGATGTTTGTTTACGTCTTGTTTTCATCATCGAAAATAAAAATAACTCACTGTAGCACAATATTGATAATTAAACTTAAGTTCAAACAATAAAAACTCTCACTAGTAAGCTTTTGATGGAGCTCCAGTTTAGATGACTGTCTCCAGCTAACTAACGTTTTGAACTGTCAGTGTGTGTACAACTAAACAAACGTGCAAAGGATGCTGGACCCTGGTCATTTAACCCTCTCAGCCCCAAGCATGCTACGTGATGTGTTGTTGAATTCTCCTAAACTGTCTATATAATTTCCTTATAAACAGGTCAGGAGAACTTTGTTATTCATCATAGAAAAATTGTTGTAAATAATATGATTATTTGCCTTATTCTTATTAACAAACAAGTTATTTTATATGGATAACGTTGGGGGAATTTATATACTGATAAAATGGCTGAGGTTGAAAGGGTCAAGGTACACTTACAACTAGTACTTGCCTTCACCATATCTTCAAGTTGTCCAATAATACCAGTTATGCCAAAAAACATTGCTTCTTCAAGCACTCCTGGAACAAAGAAACAAAACATAACACAAGCAAATATTATAACAAAACCTATACAAAAACAAATCTATCGGTAGTTCTGTTTCCAGAGTTATGTGGTGGAACAATTACTCCTGGAAGGAAGAGTGATTTGTTTTCTGTTTTGTGCAATATTTAATTGACCTTGATTTTTCTATTCCAGCTTTTCTTGTTCTCTATATTCATAACCACAGTCATGATGCTCTCAGCCCAAAAATTTCTAACAGCTGATACCTTTTCCTTACAAACCTGTTAGTGATATTTAAATAATGGTTAGACTAGATCACGGTTCTCACCCTTAATGAAACTCAAGGACTTTCCAGCGACCTTTTTAGCATTTGAAGCCCTTCTGCAGTAAATAAAACTTGTAGTTTTGCATTCTTTTTTCAATTTTCGAAATTTTGAACAGGTAATTTTCAGGTGGTGCAACCAGCAACCAGTGCAAAGATTTTCAGATTGTGCAACCATCAAACAATGCAAAGATTTTCAGATTGTGCAGCCATCAACCAATGCAAAGATTTTCAGATTGTGCAACCATCAACCAATGCAAAGATTTTCAGGTGGTGCAACCATCAACCAATGCCAAGATTTTCAAGTCCCTTGGCTAATTTTCAAGGCCTGACTTTCTGGGCCTGGAATACACACTTTATTTAATAATCTAACCAATAATATATTTCTGTTTGATTGGTCTGCAGATAGTATAGACTAATCTAGACAGGCCAGTAGAAATGAAATGTGAATGTATCTAACAATGAAAATACATGCATGTAAACTACAATATGTACAATTATTTTACCATGTCAGAAGAGAGAAAAAGGAAATGGATTCATTTGTTGTAATTGCAATTTACGAGTGTATTGCAAAGAGTATGATCGAAAGATTACTTATATTTGAGTGATTTTAGTTTTGAAATTATCATGGATGTGTCAGTATAATTATTTATCCTAAAATAAGCCTTTTATTTAGTTCTCTTTTAAAAGCTTTTTGGAAGATCTCTGATAAAGAGTGGTATCCCATTCCATAATTTTGTTCCAATTCTAGAAAAAGACTGTTTTTGTACTTCACTTCTTGATCTTTTGTTGTAGAAATTTTTGGATACATGTTGAAGAATGTGCATTGAATGAGTGGATACTGGAAATGTTTACTAAGTCATATAGATTCATAATACTACAGTAGTTCTAGTTGGTGCCGATTTGTTACCAATATTGCACATCATGTTAGATATTGATTTGTAATGTAACTTGTATGAATAACTCGATATACTAAGTTGAAGAGCAATCCATGACTTGATTCCATTGGAATCTTGATAGATGTAGCATTTACATTCTAGAGACTGTTCTCCTAACTAGCTTTTGAAACAGGGTTTGTCTACGTACATGTACATATATGAAATCTGAAATTGTGACTTTCCATGAAAAAAGCTCCAAAAATTATGGCTTATGTAGCTGTTTGCCATGAACTGAGAACACATAATTGAAATTCATTCACAGTTACAGCTCAAAAATGTTCATGAGTAATTTCAATTTTCCAAGTCTTCCAACTCCGGGTTTCTAAATTTGACTTCCACGACTCTTGAATACTGGTACAAAGAATCTATCAGCACAACACTTGTTGCACAGTACTATGCAGGATAGTATGCGGGGCAGCCCAGATGTGTAGTTATGTACCACAATCTCTCAAAACCTGTCTAAAGAAATACCTTGAGGATTGACCCCTTTATCAATAACCAAAACTCCATGCCTGAGGTAGTTCAATAGAGGCTCAAAATAAACAGGACTTCTGTCAATGAGATATGCTCCACTGCTATCAGTGACGCTGGACCAGGAGTCTACAGAGACAATTTGGAAACAAGTAATATTGTTATACATGAACCATTAATTTTTTTAGCAGATCTAATGCATGTTCTTTGTGGCTAATTCAATGACATTCATGAGGCAGCTGTAAAGTTAAATGCCTCGTGGTCAAAGCAAGGAACAAGCACTTGTCACTGGATCATTGGCACATCTGGTCAAAGTGTGGTTGACCATATCACACTTGTAAGTCATTTTCATTAGTTGATGGCAGACGGTGGTGTGATGTTTCCTGCTGCCAATGATTTTGACGGGAAATTCAGAGGACAGCGTGATGTTACAGGCTGCCAGCAGTTTAACCAAAAGGAACTTCACACATTTCAGGGAAGAAAGCAGTGTTTACAAGCCTCAGTGAAGACATAAAATTTGGCTTAAAGTTCTACTTAAAGATTACATTCCAAGCTGCTTGTTAAGAAAAATATGTTGAAATAACCAAATATCTAATTTTGAAATACTACCACTAGTGCTAAAGGGTGTGCACAAGGGCTGTGTACTTGTAAGCTATAAACATACATACACAGTTGCATATTATATTAAATGACATTAGAGACCACTAGTATTTGATTATGAATACAACTCATAGTCAAACGCATTGTCAAATCTAAAGGTCTGCATTACCTTGGGGAGAGAACATTCTTGCCAACATGGTACCAGGTTCTTTGGTTAAGGTAAATCTATCATTAAAGCAGAAACTTCAAGTGAATCACAAAGACAAGTACTCCAATACAGTACCATTAAACACGGAGCGAGCCTATACCTGAAGACTGAGAATCTCAGCCTGTCAATCGTCACTATTTTCAAAGTATTTCATTCATTTGGTTGAAAAACAATGATAGTTAATCAGTCGTCAGTGTGGCTCTCCTCCATGTGTTGCTGCTGCTTCGCCAGCGAAAAGTTATTTTATGTTGTTGTGAGACGACCTTTTTAATTACTGCAGAGCTGACTTACAGTCTCACTTACCAGATGATTATCTGGCATTGATTCCTTCAATAGATCCATTTTGCTCAAAATTTCCTCGAATTATTGATGCATGTTTTACACTCCATGTTTTACACTTGATCTGCAAAGCCTGTGACAATCTACGCAAGTGTGGGCGTACGTCCAAAAGCGCACGAAATATATTAAATGATGTGGGCACTACGATGCCGTCTGGCTTTTAAAAACCAATTTTCATGCCTTTTAAAAACCGGAAATTAGTTGTGTTCAAACTTTGAGAGTTCTGAGATCCAAAGAGCAGTTTCATCAATCGCATTTGTGTGCAAGAACAGCAACTGTATGTAGAAATCAAAGTGTAAAAGTCTACCACCGCAGCAGTTCACTGCTCTGCTGTCAGCCCGGATGCCAGTAAAATGAGCTGAGTATGAAATAAAAATAAACATCATTCTATGTTTCATGACACTTAATTTGCATTGTGTTTCAGTAAAAGAACTGAGTACCTGAATATAGCTAAACACGTGTATGTTAACCACTATGCAAAATGTTAACTTTATTTGTTTCAACGTGACTGAACAACCGTGTGCATCCACCATTTTTTGTTTCCGTTAAATAACTCAAAAGATTTAGCCTTTTATAGGCTCGCTCCATGTTTAAACACTCATTAAAATTTATTAAAAGAAGGATGACTTGTGTACAACTTGAACTTAGTAGCAAATTCCATTCATTTGCTTATTAATCTAAAATTAAACTTTGAGGCATGCCAGAAACAACATTGTTTTTAACAATTTAAAATGGTTTGTCTTAAAATATTTAATATGGTGACTACTGCTGTTATATGCTGACTATATTTAAGATGCCAATTGGCATGTTTTTTCCCTTCCTTTTATGGCCAAAGCACAAAGTGTGTAGGCCATGAAAACAAGGAAGGAAAAAATGAGGATCCATGTCTTGCCACTAGGACCATGCAAACGAGGTTAATAAGATGTTTATTATAAGGCTTTGCTAATTTTTCTGGGAAAGGAACAAAACCATTTGAAATTTTGACAGGTGAACAATAGCTGGAGGTCCAGACAGCTTCTTACAGACCTGAAATTGACCAATCACAGCAAGGGAAGTCAGTCAGCCATATAATAAATTGATTTATAATCTGTAGCTAACTGAAATTAATAGAAGAAGTAATGCTACATGTACATGTGTTGGCTAGAGCTTGACTGTGTCATTGTTTCGCAATCAAGAACCAAAGAATATTTTTCTAAAAGAGCTTAATTTTTTCAAGTTGGTTAAAGAATGCGGGAGTGAGTTCCACAATTTGGGACCTAGGAACAGATTGAAGTATTTTCTTAAAGCACCAATGTTATTTAGGCAACATTTTACCACAGAGCTCTCCAATATTAAGTTGCCATAAAAAATTTGTTACAGTATGTCATTTCATATCCATGTACATAATTTATAGTGTTACTAAACATTTCCATCTCTACTTTGACCCTTTCAGCCCCGGCCAGCTTGATCGGCATCTATTTTCTCCCTACAATATCACTACAAAGTAAGTTGTTTGGTTTTGAGAATAAAGGAAGTGATCACGCACAGCAAGCTGTCCAATATGAAAAGTGAGATTCTTCCAAACTGTTTAAAAGGAAAGTATCGATACAGTTTAAGAGAATTGTAAATCCGTAAGAGTTAAGGACTTGTTTGTTTGTGTCAAACAAACATAAAATCATAAAAGACGAGAGGAGCAACTAAAAACACAACTGAACACAACAAATCCTGGAGCAGAACTAAAATTTAATTCGTGACACACTTGTCAGATACAGATGCACACGTCAGGTAGCGTGATCTTCATACCA
>JAOBRH010200008.1:0-11765 GCA_027575125.1 Umimayanthus parasiticus | reverse complement strand
TAGGAAGATTATAGTACATATACAGACAATGTGATATTTTGCTGATTTTAATATTTTGATAAGAAAAATAATTCTAAGTAAATTTCAATTTCAGTCTCAGTCTGTTCTTAACTTATTCGTATTTTTTTTGGCAATTTCTGCCTCAGTGTTCTTATTAAGTTTGTTCTTATTAAAAAAAAAGTGTATCTGTTGTGGACGATGACCGCTATACAAGAGAAGTTTTGTCGACGCACCATATAAGGTATGATTGACGGCAGCCGAACCACAGTTTTCTCCTGATGAAAAATCTAATGGTCGCGTAAAATTGAAAACGGTGGTAAACACATGTTTTCTACTAATTTCAAGAAAATTGGCTGCAGTTTTGTTAAAAATAAAAGTTTTGAAAAATCCAAGATGGCGGCCACGATGGTGGACATGTTGTAAAACGGCTATTGCCATAGTTAATGCCTTAATTAAAACTTGATTATTGTTATGAAAAATAATAAGCGATCCAAAAGCCGCTTACATTCCAATGCTTGACCTTTTATGTGCAACTTTTGGGAAATCATGGAGGGTGGGGGAGAATGACCCCTCCCCCCTTTGAGTTAACTTGTTGCGATAAATAGCTTGGTCATCCAGGGTTTAATAATAATGATAATAATTATAATAATAATAAGAATAATAAGAATAAGAATAATTTATTTACTTATATTGCGCGTGTTACGTATACAGATGTTGACATGCGCATAGTAGTATCATAATCTTACAGTACAGTCTTTACAATCATTGCAATCCTGATATTATTGAGACTACAGTTATAAACTGTATTTACAATCTTTATAATCTTTACAAGGTTACTGTTCAGTTCCAAGTCGGACGTGTTGCGTTTGATGGCACCAATTACTACATTTTCATATTTGACACTATATTCGCAGTCCAAAACCGTGTCAGCATTTTTGAAAGTGTGTTTTGTTTGTATTTTACAGCCAAAACCCCAAAAATAGCACTTTCGTAATCGAAAGCGGCGGAGTTTTATCGTGATAACTTGAAAAGTTTTTAAAATTTCAAAAAACGCTGACACTGTTTTGGCCTGCGAATAGTGTCAAATATGAAAATGTACGAACTCCGAAAAGGGGACGCACAGGTCGCAAAAAGGGCGTTCGTTCTCTTTATTTATTTGAAATTACCAAATAAACTGATTTTAAAAACAGCGATTTAGAGAATTTGATAAGCTTTTTAGTGATATATAGGCTTATAGAGTTAAAGATATGCTCCATTAACCGAAAACACCGCTCAAACTGAACATTAATTTTAAGAACATGATGACAAAATAATATCATAATAGTAATTTCATTAGGCGTTATATGACGTCTTTTTTCTCCGAAACAAAAGAACAATTAAAGCGTGGGCTTTTCCACGGACTCGCAAGTGAACCGGTCAAATCTATCTTACAAGGGAAGAGGGGGAAGGGAAGGAAATGGTGCAGTAAGACTTAACCGTAAATACAGTAATGAAAATATTTCACACCGAAACAATTGAAATGAAAATATTGAGCGTCACAAATTGTGACTAGTTTCTGGAAGCTAAAGATCCAGCCCGGGTGGCTTAGAACGAGATCGCCTTTATAAAAGAAACATGTTTCTAAGGTTTGTAAAAAGGAAAATCGTAAAATATTAGGATAACATGCGATTTTTGTGTATAGTTACCATTTTTGTTTTAAATTTGGCCAATCAGGAAGTTCGAAGCCATGCAATTTCACAAACAAGCCTCAGTTCGAGTGATCGAGTAAACATCTTTCTTGAACCTTGAACTTCACAAACAATTATGAAAATTAACTCTAGTTTTCTTTGAGAAGATTTTGAAAATGTTAAAGGAAATAGAAACTGCATGAAGAAACCATTTTGGTTGATCCAAATACGGTACGTGTGCGCGAAAATATAGGTGGTTGACCGGAATTCTAATAATTAAAAAATGTCAGTTTGATCATTGTGTGTTGGTTTTGAATTGCGCAGCAGAACTAGAAGTAAATGAAATCTGTGAGTATAATCTATTTGTCTGATAGGTTGAAAATAGCCTTCCGAGTTACTCAAGGATCCTGAGTACTTACTGATGTTTTATAAAGTATTTCCCGGCCCCCCAAAGCGAATTTGTTTGCATTCACTAAAACTCGGAACAACAAGGTGGTCGAGTTAGGAAATGTCAGATTTTGTTGTATAAAAACAAAAGGAAAATATTCGTTTATAAGGCCATAGTGATAAATGTATCGATGCTATCTCAACAAAAGTTTCCGCTAAGATCTGTGTCGGCAAAACTTAGCTGTGTCGGTGCCGTTTGTTGAAAGTTCTGTTTATAACAATCATATTGCATGCATGCGCTTTCTTTGCTCAACGCTATCATAAAGCACCTGCAGAGTTGGAATTCCGTGTTGTACTTTTCCTTTCCTGTCTTTTCATAATTAAAAAATAAATAAACAAATACGTTGTCTTCAATTTTCGAATACACTGTGTTTTTTTCTTTGCCATAAGAAAAACGATTTTGGACTAACAAAAAACAGAAACTAAACCACTGAACATTATTTGGATCGCCCGCATTGCTTCAAATACTACAAAAGGTCGGAAAGCGATTATACGAGCACCAAACCTCTCGTTCTATAGCTCCAGATAACTTATATGCATTTTCGCGATTTTAATAAGAAAAATCTGGCAGAAGCTTGTTGTTGTTAACAGTTTGGAAATTTCAACTCAAAATGTGGGTAAGTTGCCTTTTTAGTTTTGTACGTAAGGAAGTCGTCGTTTCATAAATGAGGTTTTACGGTACTAGCCTGTTCTTTGACCTTTCCCTCAAGTATGTCTTTTATCTGAACGTTGGTGTTTTCTGGAGTCTGTTCTTAAAAACTGTGTGTTATTGTCTTTTACATTTTACCCGAACATTAAAAAATGGACTCTACCCAAACCATACACAATCAAACAGATTCTGAATCTGTTATTTATCAACCCGATAAACATTTATATTGTATTACTTAATTTAAAAATTATATAAATAATGTAAAACCTTACTCATTTGTGTTAATTAAGTGTTTTTCTTAAAGATAAACTTAAATGGAAATTTTATCTTCACACGTTTAATACAAAATGAGGCCCTTTTACCGCGAAAACTTGACACAATTTTGGGCGCAGGATTTTATTCATCTAACAGTTTGTCTGTACCCTCCATGAATCAGAATATATTCGACATGTCTTTTTTTCCAGATTTGTATGTTTTTATGAAAAACAAACGAACAAATGTGTTTTCCTAATCAAACACTGCCATTTTCAATTGACAAAATTGCCAATTTGTCAAATTAATCTCATTCATGTATGCCTAAATTATGTAAAGTAATCCCCCTTATCACGGTTATTTTGCCCACCTCTTGAAATAGAACCTTTATCGTGTCGGTTTTCCCATTGTGGACTAAATTAAACGAACATGGGAGGTTGATTTTTCCTTGTATTTGTTCGCCTGTATAGCTCTCGCAACACCCACAAATTGTCCAGTTGCGCACAATTGCTTGGATCTAAACAAACTCGGTTTGAGAGATTTGCGCCTTTTCTACTTTTGGTTGGATAAATTCTCACAAGGAGGAAACGAATGTCAGATGTTACTCAATTGAGTTCGTACATAAAATCAACAAACAGCTGTGGAGAAAAGAGTTTTAAGACACGCAAATGGAGAACGAGAGACCACAAGACTTCCAGTAATTAGGTATGCAAATACTTGGCACTGCTTGGTGTTAAACGTAGCTTCCGATTTACAGTGTTCAGCGGAGAGCGACTTTGAAAATATTCCGTAGGTAGGTTTCATCACCAGCTTTTTCAACAAAGAGCTTTGCTCTCTTCTTATACGAAACTTGTAGATAATCGTTTGAATTTATAGCTTTAATTATTGCCTACAGTGGTTTTCAATGTGCGTATAATTAATATTGTCTCCTGAATAGAAGAGAATCAATTATGCAATGACTTTCCTTCACAAACCTGTCTTGCTTGACCTCTCACTAAAATATATACGACAGCATTTTTTTTCTGAACATATCTTAGAGCCTCCAGTCGAAAACACACGGGCACCTTTGATACGATCAATGGTCGAAGACAGCGAGATGAATTGTAGCGCGTAAACAAGCGTGTGGGTTTGAACTGACTTGCTATTAAACCATGCCAATACTCGTAAAAAGTTTCTGTTTAGTTCAAAGCACAACGAACAATTTATCTGCTTTTCAGTGCAACTTATTTAAATCATTAGTTTGTTCGGTATTTTCTCTAACAACTTTCCCATAAATGCAGCATGCAGTTCAATTACGTTTGTCGCTCTCTGATCCGAAATCGAATCAATAAATTGAACATTGATGGAAGTTTTTTGATCAACATATCATTTTGGGTTAAGATGATTTTTGGTATACAGCTGTTTCCTTAGAAACTTTTCTGACTGATTATTGAAGTAAGGAAAAGAAAACCTTGAATAACATGCTCAAAATGAACACAAAATTAAAACTTAACTTAAGAACTTTAATTGCCTCTCATTTGTTTTAAAAACGAGAAAACTTGTCCAATAATTTAAATCCTAATATGTTCTTAGCATGCAATATAAACGTTTTTACAATACCGATTACGCACATTTTATTTCAATATTTATCATTATTTAGAACTACAATCACACGTTCTGGTTTCGAAACACTTTCATAAATGAAAAGGATCTAGTTCAATGGTTTTAGCTGCGACACTTGCTTGTTTTGTTTGAGAACTGACGAATAAAAACGCTTTTAATAGAACATTTTCTTTCTCAAAGTCGACTCCTGCTTTCGTTCAACTTGTCTTGGGATGGATCGTCATACGAGCTGTACACTGTTGTGACACTGGGTAACATTGGATTTTTTTTTATCGAATTCAGTAACTTGCCTTGGTGCTAATCTGGGGGTTGATATGCTATGTTTTTCGCCTGTGGAGTTTGATGTGTAGCTAACGTTTCGAGCAGTTTCGTCCAACGAAGGGCTTATGCTCGAAATATCAGTTACACATGAAACCTCACAGGCGAAAAACGCATCATAACAACCTTTGTTGATCAAACCCATATTCAGTTTACTCGCCAACGCAGAGTCTGCTCCGACGAAGGGCTAACGATCGAAACGTCAGCTACACATCGCGAAAAACAGAGCACATCAACATTTCAGATAATATTCTGCTTACTCTCCAATGTAATAAAACAAGTTTTTTCAAAACTAGTGTTAATCTGCCGGCTTTAAGATACACTTTTCCAAAAGTTCTAAACGACTCCGTGTAGCTAATCGTTTTCTTACTGTGAAGGGCTAATGGCGCTCGACAGGCGCAGCTTAACCTGACCCCTTTATATATCAGTGTGTTCACTAATCATTCCAAAAGTATAAAACAGCAGCATGCAATCTGCTATCTCACTTGAAGTCATTCAATGATCAAATTTTTCTTCATTCTCCGTCCGTGTCTCATTGATGCCCCTTAGTCTTGTTTCCTATAGTATATGGTTTTGCTTCGTATATTTCTAGTATATGCGTGAATTTGTTTCAACCTTAAGTTTCAATCTGAGATTTATTTTTCTTTTTAGACTCTTTTTAAAACAACAGAATGGAAAACGAGAATCTCCAGTTATATTTTTCCTGTTGTGTATTGCGGCACCTCCATAGTCTACAAGTGCAGGTGCTAAATTTGCTGAATGGCCTCAATTTTCCCTGTGTATGAGAAGTTACTAACTATCAACCTAATTCAATTTCCGTATGAGCTTGGCTTGGTAAAAGGGATGACTACGGAATTTTGTTTGTATATACCAGATCGAAGATTTCATCTGGTCTTGGCCATTAGGAGGTAAAACTTGCACGCGATCAGCTCGCCTGTCGTATGAATTCTCCCATATGAATAGAATGAATATTAATTTAAAGTAGCATTTTCAGCACACACTGTGAAACGGCGTCCTCTCATATCTTAGTTTCCATCAACTGTCTAACCGACAGTTCTCAGTCAGCACGTCTCCAATAACTACTCAAAAATGCTTTTTCCTTTGCTTGCTTTTTGAGCTGCTTTGTGTTTCCGTTTTGTGTCTCCGTGATCTTCTCAGTCGAAATTGTCGGAGTTTTAAAACTAAATTAACTGCGTTTAGAAGTCAATTTGATAGCTTCCATTAGTAACCATTAACTTTTAAACGTTTTAATATCTTACAACTAAGAACTTGGCCAAATAGCACTTTAACTCTCAACAAGAGGCCCTCGAGGCCTTCTATATATATACGAGTGCTTGTCTAGTTTTATAGTTTCTCAGGGTAGACGCTGTTAGCTGAAAGTTAACAAGTTAAGTTTGCTTTACTGAACTTTAGTTAACTGATCGTGCGTATTGGCAAAACGTGAATTAAAATGCCAAACAGCCACCATTCTTAAAAAAAAAAAAGCCGTAGCTGAGACATTTTGTTCATGTATAAGTAGTTTTCAGACGTTAACTGCCTCACCTTTACTATACCTTGAGCGTGATTATCCAGCACCTTGCATTGGATGGCTTTCGCTTCAATGTTCATTATCAATAATTCACATGAGGTTGTAACTAAATGTAAGGGATTTGTAGCCGTGTTCTGGGGTCGGCCGAGGCCGAGTTTCGTGAGTCGGGTAGATGAAAGTCAAGATAAAGCAACAATTGCTTAGTCTAGAGTATATGTTTTTATGTTTTTGTGTCTGCAGTCGAGCTCAGAAAACTTAGCAGATAACCAGCTACTCAGAAAGCCTTATATTTACGTATAGAGACCAAACTTAAATACAAACATGGAATCATGTTTGTGTTCAGTTCGTTTCGTCCATTGAATTGGAGCGCTTTCGAGACTTCGTGAAGCAGAAAGTAGAGTTTTTACAAAAGGTGTGCAGTTGTCGATGTATTTAAGATTTGAATTTCATTATTAGTTTTGTTAATGACAGAGTGTCACGCCTTTGGATATCATGTAGACCTCGCTTGTTTGTTCGGTTGGGCAACTTTCTTGGCTAACTTTCTTTATCTAGGACATCTAGAAATACCAGGGTAATCAATTACTTATAAACTGTTTTCAAAACGTTTCTTGGAAACACAATTACCTGAACGGCAAACCTACATTCAAAGCAGTTTACAGAAGAAGTAAACTGAGTGGCGGATTCAACAGTGCTGTACAAAAGCTCGTGATGTGTTGTGCTGTCTATAACCAACGATATTGCCCTTCCCTTGTAGCAAACCCAACTAAAGGAGCAGTATAGCTGAGCAAGATTGAAAAAGCAGTTTTAGTTATGGTTTAATAATAATAGTTAGACATTCTTATATTTAGTCATTGAAAAGTCCCGAGGGGAGTATCCTGACACAGTTATTATTATTGTTATTATTATCATCAACAAAACGAACGTTAACCCCCAATCAGTCGACATACGACAGAAATACACATGTTTAAACTATTTACAGGAAAAATGTTTAGCTTTCAAATGAAAGCTTTTGGTTAGACCTCTAGCTTTGTTCACACTGTTGTAGCCTCGTTTTCAGGTGTGGAAGCGAGACTACTAGGACCTAGCGATTCTGTGCACGCGCCCCTTTCCCCGATCCTCTCATCCATTATGCTGTGCCACGTTGGGGACAGATTGAATCGCCCTCATCTCAGTTGAGACTTGTCTTCATCGCATGAATAAAAATTGATTCTTTCACCCCTCGTTGAAACCATTCTTGTTCCAACCCCAATTATCCTGGATCCCGTGAAGCTAATGGAATGGCCGGGGTTATCCTGGTGGATGTCGGGCGGGAAACCCGGCTCAGAGTTGACCTAGCTGGGTCTCTTATGCTCGTCAAATCTTGCTTTAAACGAAAGAGTTCTGGCCGAAAAGATTACATTTGGAAGCTAAAAAATTTTCCTTTAGATAGTTTAAACATCAGCATTTCTAGTATTTTCCGGGAAAGATGAATATTCATAATGACATACGACAGGTTATGGAGTTCGTGACTCTTTCGGATGGATATTCAAAATCGTAACCCATGATTTCAGCAAGCTACTTTTTAAGCATCGTCCCCTTAAAATGGCTAACTAATAGACCTTAGCATGAAATGCGGAAAAAGTGTGCAGAAACTACATGGAAGCGAGGCGTCCGTCCTTCACTCATATTGATTTTTCTCAGTGATTTATTCGATCTATGTTTACAAGCAACAGAGTTAGAGAGTAAAATAAAAGTTACAAATTCAAAACGAAAATAATACTTTCTTCCGTGGCTTTTCAGTAACCCTAGAAGGCATAAGCTAAAAAAACCCGGTTATACGAAGGCAACCCATCCCCTCTACATTTGCCACCATTCATCCGATTGACTTGTTATTTGGCACATATAATGAGCGTTTTTTGTACTTTCAATGAATTGAAACCACTTGCTGCTTAATTGGTTTCCATGGCAACCACAGCAACATAATGACGTCACTAGCGGCGGCCATCTTGAATTTTCAAATTTTCAAATTTTTTTGAAATTCAAATTTAAACACTGAAAATAGTGAGAAAACAACATTTAGTGATTGGAATCCACAAAATTTTTAAGATCCATTGTAAAATTATCAGTATTTAGGCGAAAATAATCGCTTTTTAGCGAAAAATTCCATTTTCGAAGTCAACACACAAGTTGCGTGACATGTTATAATGACGTCATCAATCGTGACGTCATTTAATTAGGGTCAAAATATGTCTTAACAAACAAAGAAAAGTTGTGCCAAAGCTTTTGGTAATCGGTCAATGAACACAAATTTAAAGCCAAAAAAATCGAGAAGGGGTCAGATTGACCCCCCTCCCCCCTTTATGCCTTCAAGGGTTAATACATTCTTTCTTCCATTTACAGAAGAGGTTAGCAGCCATAACCTGACAACAGGTTAGCTCAACTGAAAACGCGTCCAAAAACTAGTTCAAATATTATAATATAATATTATATGGCGTCTGAAATATTTATATAAATAGATGTCCGCTAAGCATTTTGTGTTGAACCCAGTCTCTAGTGCCAGTATATGGGTTTGATCAACAAAGGTTGATATGGTATGTTTGTCGCCTATGGGATATGGTGTTTAGCTGACGTTTCGAGCGTTAGCACTTCGTCGGAGCAGACTAGCTGCTCGGTCCGTACGGAAATTTATGGATCCTCGTTTTTTTTCCTTCCTTGTTTTCATGGCTGAAAGGAAGGGGAAGAACTCGGTCTATAACTTGCCGTAGGGACCGAGCAACTACTGTTTACTGGAAAAATACACCGCTCGTACAATTCATACAAAACTACATCGGGACCGAAATGGCATGTATGTTTTCAAAATCCTCACTACAGATGCAGACACGCAACTTCCCGGCATGCATTGCTTTTATAGGTTGGCGTAAGTTCCCGTTTTGTTGTCGCTTCAAGAGTTTTATTATTTGATTTGAGAACACAGTACTTGCCATAAGAATGAGAAAATGAAAACAAGATAAAATAAACAGAATGTTGCTTTGCTTTTTTCTGAAAACTGTCGATGAAGGATCGAAGGAAATCGAAGACTGAATGCAGACTCAGTTGTAGAACTTATTTTGTGTTTGGACCATGACATTGAAAACTACAAGTCGATGGTCTTTCATTGTCTGAAGGCCAGTACCATTTGAATAAAATATATACAGATTCAACTTTTCCTCCGCTAGATTTTTGAATTTGTAAAAGCTATTAGTAAATTTCTTTTGCGTTTAAATTGTCCGTTAAGAATTGTAAATAAATCCATTGTGTATAACTTTATTATAACTAGTTTTAATTTATGTTTATAAAAAACACTCGCGCGTCAAATCAAAATTTTTTAAATTTTGTTAAGGTTATGTTATGGTGTCAAGAGCTATAGTAAGGATTTGGATTTTAATGTTAAGAGCTATAGTAAGGATATCGAGTCTGAATATTTTCTGTTAAGCCTGGTTTACACTAGTGATATAATGACATAACAACATGGACATAACGACATAAAGAAAAGATCAGTTCAGTTTTTCCTTATGTCGTTATGTTTATGTCATTATGTTCCTGTTATGTCATTGTGGGCCATTACGTTGTGATGTTCACACTGGTGACACAAAACATCGATATATGGTGATTTTTGCGTTTTCGTGACCTTGCCGTTATGTCGTTATGTCGCTAGTGTGCACCAGGCTTTAAACACCTTTTCGTCGATTTGCGAAAGTATCGAAGATTTTCCGACGGAAAACTTTTAATGATCTTAAAAGCTTCTTTAAAACTTTTTGAAATCCGGCATCAAAACAAATTTGTTTGGTCAAAGCATAAAATTTACCGTGAAATATACAAGAGAAAAGCTTGATCATAGAAATGGCGAAAACCTGAATACATTGTTTAAATCCAAATAGTGTGTAGAGTGTTTCATGATTGTATTCAGTAAATCCGAATTAATTTATTCTGCACGCAAGACTCGCCACATCCTTGCTGGAACAAAAGCATAAAAAACAGCTTCATTTTTGAAAATAACACAATCAACCATTTGTGCAAACAGATTGAAGTGTAGTTGTGGTAATTAATTATATTTATTTTCAACACGGTGCAAACAGAGGTATTGTACATTTTAACGCTGCCTTTGACATTTTATTAAATCCTGCGAAGCTTAGTTCAGCTTGTTGCTCCCGACTCTTGTTAATTTTTAATCGTTAGAAGTGAAACTCTCATGAAAATTGCTCTTGGGTAGATTAGAAAACACATTGAAATCTTCCATTGACATGAATGTGGGCGGTAAACCAATCAATCGTTTTCACTGTCAGGTGCACGGCAATTTCCGCTCTTTCCAAGGAGTGTCTTCAGATCCGGTCTTTAGATTGTTTTCAAACAGTGTGCAAAACGGTTGCTCTTCAGAACAAATCCTCATATCTAAAGCTTTCAACAGCGGCGACTATTCATTTGTCTATCAGGCTCAAATGAGAAACTCGAAGGTAGGTTGATCCTGCAGTTTACAGTTTTTGCAGCACAATTACCGAAAAACGTAACTAAAACGTAGGAACTGGTTTGCAATGACTCGGATGTTGGCCCTTTTCCAGTTAGGCGTGACCCTGAAACAAAATCTGAAAAAAATTTCCCGGGAAACTGAATTTTAAAGTTAAAAGCGCAGGTCATATATATATAAATGCATATAATACAACCCAGTAGAAAGCAGCGTGAGAAATCACGACTCGAAATTGCACTGATATGATATGATATATGATATGAATAAATTGATATAACTTAAACAACGATGTTTCCAGCGATAACAAGAACATCGAAGTGCTACTCGGCCTTACTCTGGCCTAACTCAATCACAAATCGGTCTTTAAGGGATTAAATATATTTCTGTCACTTTCAGTTTCAGTTTGCCGAAAACTGCGTCAATGCAACCTGATAAGAAACAAGCCAAAGACTGACATTATTCTGCCATTTACTAAGACACCCTTTTTATTACAGATAGTAGAAAACTTTCCCCTAATTCTAATTCCGCTCGACTATGAACAAGTACACGTACCATTGGTAGGAAACATGCGGCAACATTCTGAAGAAAACTAAAAATCAGAACCACCGTAACAAATTTGGTTTAAATTTCGAACAACTTTAACTGCGTCAATTTAGCAACATCCCCGTTTTCCGTCTCATAACCTTTTGTTCATGGCTTTCAGATATACTTAACACATGCATACAAAAACAGAATGACTAGTCCATGGTCGATTTTATTTTTACCGATAATAGTCAATTGCTCACATAGAAAGTGGAGTCTGTTCAACATGGAAGCGGGGGT
>JAOBRH010200007.1:4546-17796 GCA_027575125.1 Umimayanthus parasiticus | reverse complement strand
GTCGAAAAAACTAATTACCAGTAAGTGACTGAACAGTTGGAGATTAAAATGCATGTCTGAAACAGACTGTTGCAGTCAGAGATTAGACTGGTACTGGTAGACAGAGAGAAAACTACAGTTTTGTTGGCAAAGATGATTTTTTTTGTTACAAAAAGATTGTTAAAGTTGCAGTACAGTCTACATGTAAGTGGGCCAAACAGCAACAGTTAATTTTTGCTATACTGTAGGTAGCCTTTGAATATTTCTTTAAGACAAGGATTAACAGTTATGGATTGATTACTGTTGACACCACCAAGTAAGACTTTAAAAGTAATCATGTATAAAACTTTGTTGTCCCTAACATTGGTTTCAACAGTTTTGCTACATTTCCATTTGGTTTTTCAGATTTGTGTTTGTGGTGCCCAAAGCAGAAGCACCTCGCATCCAGTTGCATGCATCCCACAGGGCACCTTGTCATTTGATGAGAGAGAAACACTTGAAGGATACCCTTCACAATAGCCTGATCACCAAGACTACCTGCTTGCATCCAATCATGAGTAGAACCAAAACTCAGTTCCCAGAACTGAGGCTCATCCAGTATGACTGTGGTAAGTATTATGCAGTATGGCTTGAAGTGTGGTGCCAGTGACAGGGTTTTCTTGGCCTCGTCAAGTTATGTCTACAGCTCCATAATCAAGTCGCTACCTTATGCACACATATCAATAAGGCAATGCAGAACAACTGAAAATACTTAAGTGAGACTGGAACGATATATGTATTAGATAATCTTGATAGTGCAACAACAATGTATAGGTGAAACAAAAGCTACTACACAATATACTAACACTGTGTTTAATATTTTTAGAGTAGTTTTTGATATTACAAAACTGTAGAAGGTAACATAATTATCGTTTATTTTAAGTATTTGAAATCAAGCCCTACAGTAAGTTGTACTTATTGAATGTTTCAGCATTGTATTGCAAGTCTTATCTGACAAGTAACATTTCCCCCAAGAGCATGAGGCCATACCTAGCTGTTTCTTGGTGTCGTCAGGCAAATTTATGATTTCTTTTTTACCCCCTCCCCCCTCTGTCTCTCACTATATAACTCACTTTATGTGTGGAAGAATAGTGACATTGGGAGAATGACACCTTTGTCAGCAGATGATGAGTCAACTTCATGGTCCGTGTTTTCGAACATTTGTGATAACAAGTTGAAGTTCTGAGCTGACTATGGAACCAAGTCTGACATTATACAGTAGCAAACTTTTCAAGCCAAAAATACTTGGTGTTTTCATCTTGTTAGTTACTAGCTTCAGTTCTAAGGGAATGGATAAGCCAAAGGTGTTGACTATTCCATTAACCTTTTGCTTATAGGAAAATTACAGACTCTGGATGTACTTTTGCGAAAACTCAAGAGTGAGAAACACAGGTATGTGTATAAATTAGTTGTATGTAGCAATCTTTGTGAAAGGATGGCAACCCTTAATTATTTACTCCCTGTATATTTGTAAAAGTAAAGAAAACTTACACTCTGTGTCTATAAATTGTACTAGGCTTATGTACCACATGTTGGTGAAAACTGTGAAAAGAAGGAAAAGCTTCACACTTCTCAAACAGGACATTGGAGATCATAATTAATTTTTGTCAATTTTTTTGTTGCATAGAAATTTAAGTGAAATACTAGCTAAGGATTTCTCTACAGATGTTCTAAAATTTCAAATCTTCTAAAAATACTGATCAGATGTCATTTTTATGTCATCTGTATTGCACGCATGTGCAATGGATGACATTGTGAGGGGGCGATTTTGTCACCCACTCGCTCTGCTGTTAGTTTGATTTGTAACCACTGGTTATGCAGTGTGGGCTGCATTTAAATTCTCACCCACCATGGGCCAAACATCATCTTGGTCTCATATTTTCTCGTGAAAAATTGACAGACATCGGCCAAATATCCCTCTGCTGGAAATGCTTTTAAACCATTGGATATTTTAGATCAAGAATGAGAGCACTGATTTGTGCGATGCAGGTGGAAAAATAATGCAATAGGAGAGCAACATTAACTGGATAGGTGTTTTTCTTCTATTTACAATGATGTTCAATAGATGATACTGATCTCATTTTCTCACTCTAAAGACAGTGGCATAGTTGAAATCGGATGACATAGCTCATAGAGCCCAGAAATTTTCAGAAGAGTTGAGGAATCTTTGGAAGTGTTCAGCAAAGACAACAAGCAGGGAAATATAAAACAAAATACATCGTTTTTTTGATAACATGGAGTAATTCTGCATCGCAGTATGAACACAGTGAACTGTGAGCCACAGCAAAATGGTAATCCTCAGCTAAACGTTTATGTGCAGTGATTTTGGGTATTGGAATCTGTTTTTTGTGGGGAGAACTGTAACAATAGGAGAGTGACTCGCTAGTCAGCAAATGATGAGTCAACTTCATGGTCCGTGTTTTTGAACATTTGTGATAACAAGTTGAAGTTCTGAGCTGGCTATGGCACTAAGTCTGGTGCTAAGGTAGGGTTTTTGAAAGAAAACATTGAATAGTTCAGTTTGAGGAATAGGTAAAAGGTGTAAAAACAATCTTTGGAATTTTTGGGAATAGGAAGATGTTTTAAAGCATTAAATTTGAAATATTTCACCCAAATTCACCAGCTAACTTTCTTTATTTACAGAGTTCTGATATTCACTCAGATGACAAAGATGCTGGATGTTCTAGAAAGATTCTTAAACTATCACGGTCATATCTATCTGAGGCTAGATGGTACAACAAGAGTTGAGCAGCGGCAGGTACTGGCCACTTTTTGGTATCTGGGAGCTTGTAGGGATGCAGCCTTCTGAACCCTACAAATAAGCAGATTTATAGTATAGCTTAAAGTATATAATACAACCAGGGTGACAGACTTTATAGTTTATATTTTGATTAGTTTGTGTGCCAGTGGTAATGTTGGATATTAAGTTAAATTGTTTTCCATCTTTGTAGTGACTAAATGTAAATGTAGTTGTCTGTAATTATAACGTACTTACTCACTGTCATTGTAATGTAATGTAACTTTTATTATACAGGGTATAGTCTTTCTTGGCAACCAGCAGAGGTTTTTATTCTCACAATTGTCTATTTTCCATTGTTTTAATTGTTGGAATTTTCTGATTTTCAGATTCTGATGGAGCGATTCAATGCAGATGCTCGTATCTTTATCTTCATCCTTTCTACCCGAAGTGGGGGTCTGGGTGTGAATCTGACAGGTGCTGATACAGTGATATTCTATGATAGTGACTGGAACCCCACCATGGATGCACAGGCACAGGACAGGTGCCATCGCATTGGTCAGACCCGGGATGTCCATATTTACCGGCTCATCAGCGAGCTGACTATCGAGGAGAACATCTTGAAAAAGGCAAACCAGAAGAGATTGCTTGGTGATATTGCCATTGAGGGTGGCAACTTTACAACAGCTTTTTTCAAGGAGGTAAACAAGTTGACAACTATCTTTTGGTTGTAGAGTCAAATGTCAAACAGCAGGACAGATTAGTTCAACATTCGAATTAACTTGTGTTAGAAATTTTTGTACTGCAAACCAATGGGAGAAATGTAACTCGTTTGAGTATGAAAACTTGCCCAGTCAAACACCCCTAAGTAATTCGTTTTGTGTATGATTTTTTCCCAGGCAAGCATCAAAGAGCTGTTTAAAGTTGAGGAGAAACAGGAGGAAGCTGTCCAGATACATGTTGCTTCACCACAGGCAGCGATAGAGGAAGCAGAGGCTGTTGAGGCTACTTCCGAAGTTGGACCAGATCTTCCACCTGAGGCAGCACTCCTGGAACAGGTTTGTACATGTATGAAACGATAACAGTCTTCCGTAATAATACTGGATTTACACGTTTATTTGTGTTTGTACAGATACTAAACTGATTAAAATGTGAATATTTGTCTGCTAAGTAGACTATTTACAATGAAAAGTGCCTTGACAAAACATACATGTGCTTTGTGTAACATGGAGTAATTTCGTGTTGAGTGCAGTGGAATGAAGACTTAACAAAAAGATGATACAGTGTAATGTAATTTGTGTCTCTACATTACCACTGGTGCTTGAGAACTGAGTTCTACTACACTTGTCACATGGTTTACACCACTCCTAGAATTCCTGGAAAACTCCTGAATTTTGTATTTTTTCCAGGGTCCTGGAAAACTCCTGAAAAAACAGTTATTTCCCTGTACTCCTGGAAGTCTTTTGGAATTTTCGTAAAGAACAACCTACAGATTACCAAATCCTCTGATTTGCAATTGTTTTCAAGCTAGACTCATTCACAAGAAGTGTTTCTGATGATTTTTGTGCAGTTTCCCTTGAAAAAGTTGAGAATCCCGGTGATTTTTGTGGCAGCGTGGCTTATTAAACCATCCACTGCTAATCTGATCTAGTTTACTTGATATTTATTGTTTTCACCATTAAATAAATTTAGGGGCTGGGTCCTGGAAAAATGATCTAACCACCCTGGAAAACTGCTGGAATTGTGTGATCACCAATCAGCTCGAACCATGTTTTCAATTTGGTGGAATTCCTTTGACTTGGTTATTTTGAAATTATATTAATATGCACCGTACCTCGTACAGTACATGATTTATACCATACTAAGGCCACACAAGTTTACTAAGTTGCTTTACAAGTCTGCTGGTCGAAATGTGGAACAGCAAAAGAAAAATAATTTCAAACTTTTTGCAGAACCAAAACCGTGTATATGGGATACAAAGAAAGTATCTTGCACCAAATGCTTCGCAATTCATCAGGACAAGCAAAATGAATAGTCTTAACATGCTTATGGATATTTGTAAATGCTTCAAGAAGTTGTAGCATTCTTGGTTTTCAAAGGCATCTTATAATTAGTGTAAGAAAAGTTAACTGCTGAGTTTCCAATGCCTTTTAGGAGATTTATTCCTGAACTGGTCATGACGCTCAGCTACAATAATTGTTCTTCTTTACAAACTGTTGAATCTATCACTGGTTCAACAGCCCCCAAAGAGAGAGACATTTCAGTTGTGTTTAGTTGTTATAAAACTAACATTTATCTACATGAACAGTATGGGTTAGTAAGAATTTTGCACATATTGCAAGGGTTGAACTTGTAGTTGCAGTAGCCTTAGCAAAAGGATAGCTTCGTGAATTGACTAGTAAGATTTCTTTCTGATTTATACTAAATACTATAAAGGTAACCAGATTCTTCCAGGGCGAATCAAAACAAGGATGGATCTAGTAGGTGTTTGATTCTAACTTATGACTTTCAAGTTTCTGTAGGACTTGCGTTGACATTAATTGTTAGTAAGAACAGTGGGGTGACACAATGACATTGTGTTTTTAACAAATTGCCGGTATGCAGGGTTCCTAGTTGAAAAAGTGCTCATATTTCAATGCAAACTGCTTCATATTTTTGGAACATACAAATCATGTATTTATATCGTATATATTTTATAGTAAGTCGTAGTTTTATAGTTTTAATTTCACAGTAATTCGTAGTTTTAGTCAAATTATTGTAGGTATATTTATGAAATGGACAATAGATCATATATATGTTTTGAGCAATATTAATTATAAAGTTGAAGAGTGAACGAGTTACTAATGTTATTATTTTTGAAGTTTAACACTGATATTTGGGTATTTTATTCAGTTTTATCAATGATGCATTTTCGGTGCAGAAACTTTAAAGTAACATCTCACAATTATCCTGTGCTAGGCATTGTGTAAGGCAGAAGATGAACAAGATGCACTTGCGGCCACCATGGTGAAAGCAGAGCAGGCTGCTGAGCTAGCAGAGTTCAGTGAAGGTCCTGTTGAAGAGAGTGCCGAGGTATGACTTCTTGGCTTTTCCTACATAAGTTGACTCGGATTCTTTTTGAGCCCAATTTCTCAAACAAAAAGTTACTTTTTAAAAAATTCCTTCGTTATTTTTGGTTGCTTGCTGGTTCCCAGTTGGGAGGGTACATTTTAAAACTACGTTTGCAAAGGTACCTTTTACCATTTTGAAAACATTGCAGGAATAAGGAAATTCCTAACAACTGAATCCACGGAATACTTGTACATGCCTCTGTCAGTTCCAACTAGATTGTTGTAACTCCCTGGTCTAAGGTGTCTGATCTAAAAAACCTACAACATGTACAAAATACTGCATAATACATGCATATGTATTTATTTGCTTCAAAACTGAGAGTATTAACAACTTCTTTGATCAGTAGAACAATACTTAACTGCTGTGTTTCCAATGCCTTTTAGGAGATTCATTCCTGAACTGGTCATGACGCTCAGCTAGAATAATTGTTCTTCTTTACAAACTGTTGACAGAATCTATCACTGGTTCAACAGCCCCCGAAGAGAGAGACATGTCAACCTCTTGGTTTATATGCTTGGAAAATTATTGTGCACCCTTGCCCTTAGGTTGTCCTATGCAAAAGATTAACTCTTGAAAATACTTACAGTACAATCATGTACGGCTATATCAATTGACCTGCAGAGATTCATTCCAGTATCACTTGAGTTTGAAAATACTTTGTGTTATTGTTGCAAGTGTTAGTTTAGCAGAGCAGTATTGAAGGGGAACAAGAAGGGTATTGTCACGACTTGTTGATTAACAGTTTTGTTTATCGTCAAATGTTAAATTACATCACAATGGAAGGTATTCTATATATTTAACAATTTTTCCTTGAGCTTGAGTCATACATGAGCTGATAGCTAACGAGGTGCAGAGCACCAAGTTGGCTATCAACTCATTACGACGAGAGAGACTGGAATAAATGTTTTATTATACACAAGCCTACACTTTTCCATTTATAGAAATAAAAGTTCTAACGTTGACTTTGTAGATTTAAGTTTTATTGTGTAGCAAGACCATCTAGCTCACAGCTCAGTTGAATTTTTCAGTTTTGTCTAACATATAAAAGGCTGTTTCTTTAAAACAGATTTGTACTCAAACCACTCGATTTCTCCAGACTCCATTTCAACAAGAACAGCTGGAAAAGCTAATAATCTAGTTTGTTGTTCAAGTTACTAGCTGTATTAAAAAAGGAAAGATCAGACCTTTTCTTTTCAGTTCTATCACAGTGGCCGACCTCCTGCAAGAGCTTCTGCACATTTTGGCACCCAGAGCCCAACACTGAACACTCATTCAAACCGTTGTTCCTCTGACCTTTCTAGCTAAATTCGCCTACTATACAATCATGTTCTTTTTATGCACTTGATGTACTCCAACACAGTGTTAAAACTGTCACTGAGGTGCAGTATATTCGTGTCACTTTGGTCACGAGAGTTGAGGAGAACATGCTGAAGAAGTATATATTCAGTTCTGCCTTGAAACTTTCATCAGTCTAGGCTTCCTTGCAAAATTGTAATCAGTCTACTGCAATTTTGAAGATATTTGGTACTTTTCGCTGGTTTTGTGGCCTTTAGTTTGTTGAGCAGCAGTTTGACTGAATGATTTTGATTCTTCGAACTTTAGGCTCTGAGTTGAAGTGAGACTGGTGCAAAGAACGAGGTGACACATCGCTTATATTTGGCGCCAGAAGTTGTGTGTTAAACTGAATGGCAGGAAAATTACACACGCGTGTTGCAAAATCTCTGGAAGCATGTTCATTTTTAATCATTACGTGTTCGTTACTGCTATATTTCATAAAACCAGATTTAGCTGGGTTTTTGTATTCAGCTGTGCTGCTCTCTCAATCAAGTAAAGCCACAATTTTTCAATCAATAGTACTCGGCAAACCTTACAGCTAATTTTCCGCAACACTGTACAGATAGGATATGAGCTGAGATCCTAGCTGTGAAGAAACCAATCGGAGAGCTCTTTTGCCATTATCTAGTGAGTGGTGTATCTAATAAATTACGATGTACCAAGCAATATTTCACAAAGATCCGAAATGGCGTGGTACTAAATGCCTAATCACAGGTCATGAAAATAGCCTCCCCTCCCAGTGGAATTTTGTTGCAGTATTTCATTTTTAGGGATTCAGTAAGGGAGGACAGGTCGAGGAATTTGTAAAGTGTGTAAATGTGTGGGGGTTTGAGAGAGAAAATGTACGTAGGATAGCAGGAATTAGAGGCACCTGGCGAACCATTAGTTTGCATACAGTGTTCACTCATGTTGGCTTCGACCAATTTCAGGATAAACAGAGAGATGAAGAAAGTTCTAAAGTAGAGGAGGAACTTCTGGCTCTTGAAGGACAGGTTCGTAGTGTGTTGTTAACACTAAATTGTAGGTTAACTGGTCTGCTGTCATTGTTTGGGCCCATAAAACAAATATGTGAACCCTTGTCAGAGTAAGAGTAAATGGAATTCTGTAGGGTGGGGTGTTAACAAGAAAAGGTCTTCTGGGGGAAAAAGTACGATTTTTATAATTTATCTTGAGACATTGAAATCAAAATTTAAACAATTCTAGTAACACTCTGTCTAATCCACTGTTAACTAGTTTGCTTATACTGTTTTCACTGTGTTTCAATACAATTTGCCTTTTATGTGTAGATTTTAAGGACCATCAATTCAGAAGTCCATAATAAGGTTTTTAGTAGAAACTGTATTGTGAGATGTTTATTTGGCGGTGAAAAGTTCCAAGGTAAAAGTATGGCGAATAACTGGTTGAGGAAACTGGAACTACACTGGAACACGTAACTCGAGATTCCAAACAATGAGCCGTGGTTAAAGACATGCTAGTTTCTTAGATTGGACCTGTTTTCTTGCTGGGCTGACACGTAAACTACAGGGACACAGATCACAATTCTGTTAGTTAAGTACATATACATATAGATCCAATAAAAGTTGTTAGGAATTGTTCATTGAGTTGAAACATGTCTTGATTTACAATTTCGCTAGATGAAAAGGGTGAACTAAGTTCTTCAAACTAAAGATGTCTGTTGCATTTCAGAACTGTTTTGCGCGTACTAATTGAGTCAAACCTTCATCAGATATCTGCCGTTTAGAATACTCACAAGTACAATTACTTGTGTGCCAGAAACAACGCTGGAATTTACAGTGATTTGTGTAGTATATTTCATTTTCCTCGAACTTTAGTTGGTTTGGTGGTTGGTAGTTATAATGTCTAACATCTTTATGTTTGTTTTGCAGTTGACCCCAGTTGAACGATACGCAGTTAGGTTCTTGGAGTCTTCTGGTGTGTACATAACAGTGGAGCAGATAAAGGCAGCAGAGGTAGATAGTGTTTTTATTGTTTATTTTTTATTTTTTGTTTGTAATATTGTTTTTATTTGTTCCTAGGTTTATTGACTTTTCCTTAAATGAGCATATTTGTTTTGTTGTGAGAATGAAACTGCTGTCCATGATGACTCCACATATTAATGAGTTTTCTGTTGTTTCCTTGTTAAGTCAAGGGTTGATAAACATTGTCTTACTATTTTATGCCACGTATTCATTATAGAAAGAAGTTGAACTGGCCAAGAAAGACTGGGAACTGGGCCACCTGCAAGCCTTGAAGGAGGAAGAGGAGAAGCGCGCTGCTGAGGAGGAGGATGAAATTCTGTTTACGTATTCTAGAGAAGATGCGACACAGGTTAAGAAATCTAAATCAAAGTCTTCAAAATCTAAACAAAATAACAAGAAAAAGAGTAGGTACAGCAAGAGTAAGGATAAGAGGAAAATTGGTGCTAAGAAAGTTCGTGCAGGATCACAAACTTCACAGGATAGTGGAGCTGTCCGTGACAGCCGCTGTTCACGCAGGCAGTCAGCCTCCGAATCCAGAAGCCGTAGCAGTAGTTGTAGCAGTGTTCGTAGAGTAACGAGACATTCAAAATCGTAGAATTAGTCTTCATGGGCAGCTCAATGCCCCATGTCTATTTAATGTGATCAGTTGTTGACTGACAGTCTCCTTTGTTGAGGTCAATTAACCCAATGTTGGGTAAAGATAGAAAATTAATAAGCTGGAACTAAGTTTATTTGGAGTGCTGTGCATTGAGGCTTGCTTCAGCTGAGTTTGGCATTCAAATTGGTAATAATTATTTTTTGCAACTGTTGTACATATGTACAGAATTTAAGGTTGTTATCTTGTTTCCAGACATAAAAACAGTCTATTGTTCCACTCACATTTTTTTTGGTATCGATAAATTTCTGTTATTTTTCAAAATTGTAGTTTGCTCTTTTTGAGGGTCAAAAAGAGTAAGTAGCAAAGACGACTCGAAAAAATGTTGCAAATGAAAACAGAATATGTTTTCAATCATTAGCTGTTTGGCAAAATAGTCAGACCTCCAATGGTCGGGGAAATATTATGAGTCAAAATGTAAAATTCTAGACATTTTGTTTCAAAGCTAGATTTGTTAAACAATTTGCAGTATTTCACGACTAGTAATATAAAATTACGCCATTCTTGCGGTGGCGGTTTACGCAAAATAAAGATACAAGAAGAACTCAAGTGTGTTGTTGTCATTCTGATCTTCTCTTGAACTGGAATGGTTGCAGTTCCCACGTTCTTCAGAACAATTCCAAGTTCCATCACGCCAATATTCCACCAACACTTTCATCTACTAAACGTAGCAGCCGTACCAGTTGTTCCCAGTGGGGTGGCTGACGTGTTTTCACAGTGCAGGGCAAGGTACCTGGTGTCCAAAGTTGTGCTTCGTAAATTATTTTCTGTCATACTTGACCTTTTCTGTTTGGCTTGTGTGCAGAACAGCATGTTGGTACTCTTTTGCTTACTGCTGCTTGACTATGTGCTTTCTTAAGACATGCAAGAGGTGGTTGTCATTGTTGTAAACTTAGTATGTCTTTCGACAAAATACTTTATGAGTTATATGAACTTTGAAGAAAAGTGCAAAAATGCCTTTGTTCTAGCTAGTTCACAATGCTGGGTCATTATCAAGAGACTGAATATTTCTAAGTTAATTCTAGCAAGATTCAGTTTTGGGAAAATCTGTTTTGCTTCAAACATTACAAAAGCGATGAATGTAAGCATTTAGTGATTTATTTTTTTGAGACTTTATTAATTATTAATTAAATTGTTCTATTGTCACCTAAAATTGTGAACTTCCTGATTACTGTTTGTTTAGTTGTTGACACCAGCACCTTGCATGCTTGCCTGTGCCATTCAGCCAATCAAGAGAAGAGTAAGAATGACATGCCACTTTGGAACCCAGTTACCAAGCCCAACAATGCACAGACATCACAAAACTTTCGACAGTAATATATCAAGCAATGGAATGAGTGTTTGATCACATCTCGAACACCGAGAACAGAGATCAAACACTCCTCGGTTGGATTGATATATTTTCAAACAACTTAGATTTCGAGGGAACACTGATAAAACACTTCGGCACTTGTCACAGTAATTATAAATTGTGTTTGCTTTACGAATTATTGAGTTGTTTTTACCTTGCAATCCTTTGGTCTTCCTTTGTTGGGGATTATTTCATAAGATAGGACGAGGTGTCCGTGTACAAATAACCGAAAACCTTGCTTCCACCATTTAAGACAAGAAAGTATTTTCAAAACTATGGTGATTATTTAAATAAGGTAAAAGATTTGATTGATAAGGGAATTGAGGTGACAAACGTTCTCAGACATGAGTTCAACAGTTGTAACACATTTTACCACCTAATTTATTTAGATATTTGAACTACTTCGGCGAATACAATATTGCAATTAATTTTTCCTTTACACTGTGTCATCGTATATAGTATCTTGGAAAGCCCCATAACAAAGGCTACACTGTTGGTTTTTTCGTTCTTGGATGTAACATAAACTTTGACCTACCCACAGTACTTGTACCAGTTGTAACTTTTGATTTCATACCTTTTCAGTCATCCATTCTCTTCTGATTTGATTTTGGATGCCAGTAAGATAAAATTAAATTTAAGAATGGTTTGTGGACGAGGATCAAGGGGGAACATATATAGGTTTAAATGTGATAAGTTTTAAGAGTTCTCTGATGAGTAGCACGATCATGGCTCTCACGCACGAATATTGGCAACGCATGAAATATTTTTGTTTTGCTTTCCGCATGGGAAGATCAAATAGAAATAAATTTACACTAATTTTTGGTTATCTCAAAACAACTCTATATACGAGATATTAGCACCATCGGATTTAAATTAGACCTCAAGTATCGGCCAAATGACAGTGAAAATGAAGCATCATGCGTAACAGATAAATATCCCAAATAATGCCTTCTGAGCGTTAGCCCTAGGAAGGAAAGGGGGGAACAGCCGATTCTGTCCACAGTCAAGACTACGTGCTGAGCTACTTTTCGGACTACCCATCCCAATTCACTACCGTTGCAAACTAGGGTTAACTGTATAGAACCTCGAGAACACATCGTATCACAGTGCAAAGGATTCACTTTGGATATTTCGGGCGATCGACTGTACTTGAAATCAAGATCTTTTAATAAGCACAGAATTACAAACTGTTTCGGTTGCAAGGGTTTCACTGATGAGTTGACAGTGACTCAAATTTTTTGAAAGCACACATATCTTTGTGTCAACTCGTAAGCCATTTCATCACTATGCCTGACCGCAAACACAAAATTTTCGCTAAATTGTTTTCATTATGTATGTCAGTAGTCGCTATTTGTGTTTGTTACCCTTTTATACAAGAATATTTTGCATTGAGAATCGATAGACAACTTTGTTTATGCACGTCACATTTTAAACATCTGAATTTTTCATAGTTTTACTAATTGGGGGCATGAAAATTACTATTATACAGTGTATTAGGTAAGATATTCAAGGCAATATTTTTGGTATGGAATTATACTTGTGCCCTCAAACATTTAATCGTGGAATTACATTAAGTAATTTTGAGTACAGGATGGGAAATCATTTTGAAGGAGTACCAACTAAATTTGTGCTGGCCGTTTATTGCAAGTCAAAACAAGAAATGTCCTGTTGGCACTCAAGTGCCTATGGCTGCTGAATGGAGGTGGCCATTCAGTCGTCAATTACTGAGAATATAGAACTTTTACACGTCGATCTTTTTTTAGTTGGGGGGTATTTTTTATTCGACTGTGCCTTGTTTCCCAAGCCCACTTTTACTGTACCTTTTTATTTGTAATACAGCCACTGGTAATTTCTTCATATTTGCTTGTTTTTGTTTTGTCTGCTTGTTTTTGTGGAATCTTCGTGTTTGCTTGTTTTTGTTTTATCTGCTTGGTTGTGTTGGTTTTGTCTGTTTGTTTTGGTAGTATCTTCATATCTGGTTGTTTTGGTGATGTCTTCTTGTTTTGGTGCTATGTTCATAAAATTATTTGCTTGTTTTGGTTTTGTCTGTTTTGGTGGTATCAT
>JAOBRH010198896.1:0-11767 GCA_027575125.1 Umimayanthus parasiticus | reverse complement strand
ACTTGATTACCGAATTATGATCCAGATGTGGAGGAATCAAAAACGCTTTTGGTTCACGGAAGGGGAATTTCAACTTTCCAAGTTGCAAAATATTAATATTCGGAGGGCTGCCAGTGATAGTTGTGATTTGATCGGTACTGACGTAATTAGGTTAAAGAAGCCTCCCACGCAGGCAATTTCAGGTCTCGGTTCTCTACACCGAGCAGGATTTCGTGCCGACCGAATGTTTGAAAAAAGCACGAAAAGTGTGCACAGAAAGCCTATCCGTTGTGCTTTTGGCCGGGGGAGTATTTAACAATATCTTGGGTGGAGCTGTTGCGCTCCTGACCCAAGATCAGACCCAAAAAAGCAATTTTATATCCTTCATTTTTGACCAAGTTGCAGAAATCAATGACCCTGTTTCAGACCAGACGAAATACGCACCAAAAAAACAGGCCACCATGTGGCCACACACCGATATAAACAGGTCATGTGGCCATGGGCCGCTATAAACAGGCGATCATGTGGCCACGGACCGCTATAAACAGGCCATGATGTGGCCATTGACCGCTATAAACAGGCCATGTGGCCATGGACCGCTATAAACAGGCCATCATGTGGCCACACACCACTATAAACAGGCCATGTGGCCACGGGCCGCTATAAACAGGCCATCATGTGACCAAGGGCCGCTATAAACAGGCCATCATGTGGCTACAGACCGCTATAAAAAGGCCATGATGTGGCCATGGACCGCTATAAACAGGCCATCATGTGGCCACACACCACTATAAACAGGCCATGTGGCCACGGGCCGCTATAAACAGGCCATCATGTGGCCACGCACCGATATAAACCGGCCATGGACCACTATAAACAGGCCATCATGCGGCTATGGACCGCTATAAACAGGCCATTATGTGGCTACACACCACTATAAACAGGCTGTGTGGTCATGGACCGCTATTAACAGGCCATGTGGCCATGGACCGCTATAAACAGGCCACGTGGTCGTGGAACGCTATTAACAGGCCATCATGTGGCCATGCACCGCTATAAACAAGCCACCATGTGGCCATGGACCGAATAAACAGGCCATCATGTGGCCACAGACCGCTATAAACAGGCCACTATGTGGCCATGGACCGCTATAAACAGGCCATCATGTGGCCACGCACCGTGGTTGTATTTGTAATACGGCCCGTATTTCGCTAAAATCTGCAAAGTGACGATCCAAGACAGAAATCTCGGAGCGAATATGAAACACTTTTATGATCCACCGAATTTTTGCGAAACCGTACCGCAGAAGGCGGCTCGAGCGGCAAAGTAGCCTGAGTAGTTCGGCGTTCTAGTCAGTCAAAAAGGTATAAACAAGCGGCAGAGTCGGTGAGCGAAGTGATTTCCCTTCACCGTTTACAGCTTGCTTCGCTTACCGACTCGTTCTCTTGAAGCCGGTGAAGTGAGCCGCACAGTCAGTAATATTTTAAAAAACTGTACTTCCCCCGCCGCAATATATAGTATCACACTATAACTATTTTCTCTTGGGAAACTGAGTCTATATGCCCCCCCCCCCTCTCTATATCAAGATGTTGCACAATTGTACTTGTAAGAGTCTTGGGAATTGAGAGCGTTTATCGCGGCCCCAGTTGGCATACAGTAGCCGGGCAACTTCTTGATCGAGAAGTGGCGGGTCAGAGTTCAAAGTGGTAACAATATCGGACAAAGCCGTGTCTAGCTGCAACTTAAACCAGTGCTGAGTTATTCTTTTTCAAAATTAGAAAATGCAGACCGTGGTGATTGATTTGAAACGTGCCTGAACTATTATTGATAAAACGTCTGCTTCCTTCACATTTAATTCCCATTAATTTTGATTCATTAAGTATTTATTTTAGATTGAGGTCAAAGTGTTAACTTTGTGCTGGCATTATCTTTTTTTAGAAAAAGAAGGTACTGGGTAGACTATAATGCTTGCGGGAATAAAACTTGCCCGCAAGTATGTTCCAAAAACGCGTTTCCCCCCCGGAATAGTTCGGTGCCTACAGTTGGACCCCGTCAATTCGAAGTCTCAAGGGCAAAGAAAAATGGTTGGAATTAACGAGGTAAAAATCAGTAGTAAGCTACTCTAATAAGTAAGGAAAGTGAATATTGCTTCGAATTAGCGGGGACTTCGAATTATTAGAGTTCGAATTACGAGGTCCAACTGTATTTTAATGTATTTTATTTTAGAAAACTTTTGGTGGGTATCGTGGATCTACTCGCGCTCCCCTGAGGTGAACTGACCAAGTTTTTGATGAGTGCTACTTATACTTATAGTAAAGCCATGATGTGTTTGCATGTACAAAAATGTTAGCAGTGCGCGGATTAATAAAACTTAGGTAGAAATGTACAAGGTCACAGAACCAGGAAGTCTGCAAAATGCCAAAAAGTTGGAGTAGGGCGCGGCAGGGAAATTGTTAGCCTTCCTGAATTGAAGAGGCTTTATTTCGCAGCGTGACCACCCCCTCGAAGAACCCGGATGTGAAATAAAGCATATTTGGAAGACTTGTATTTTATTGATACAAGCAAGATTATCTCTGTGTGTAGGTGCAAGTAGCACAGTATATGTGGAGATGATATGATAAACATTAAACGTGTGTCCCATAATATATGCTAATAACCATTTTTTCATACAAGAAACGAAACGTCTCTAGACCTAACCCTAACCGCACATCAGTTTGGCGTCAAATTTCCCTTAATTCGCTTTAAGTCGCGACGGCGAGTTTCTGAAGCCCCAGAGTAGGCCTGTCTTTCGTGGAGCTCCCACGATCATCGATGGGCAGGCAATTTCGAAGAGATATCTTTGAGATAGTTATCTCATATCAGGACTACTATCAAGTCTTATCCGAATGTAAATACAAACACGTTTTGCATTATTTCAAAGTACTTATGTAGTACTAAGTAAAATGTTTGAGAAAATCGGATTTACATTATGCCAGTAATAGATACCAAACACTCAAAAATGCTTTCGATTTACTGGATTTGTCAGATCTCGACCAATGCTTTGGACTGTGGGTGTATATCTGAAATGTAATGCATTCGAATAGCGCATTAGCAGCTAGAGTTTTATCAAGTTCATTGTTTGAAAGTATGTTGATCGCAGTCTAGAAACTACACAAGTATATTAAAAGTTCAAGTAGGGCATCTGCAAATATGTGAAGCCGTCAATAATCGCGATTTTGCAATCAGCTTTCTGAGACTTTGAGGCGTTTTGATAGCATCTACAAATATTGAAAAAGAGATTGGAAAACTCTAATGTCAAGCTGAGTTTTTGCGTGCCAGTTTGCAAAACTAGCAGAAAGAGAAATGAGGAAAGAGATAATGCGATAATATTATCTTCAATATAATCACACGTTCAGAGATTTAGGTGTGACACGAAGAGTGGGCATTTAACTCGCTGGCTTTATCTACTGTTTGAAGTCGATATTCACTTCGTTCGTTATCCAAAAAAGGCAAGGTAAAATCAGTGTTAGTTGGTATCAAAAAACAAACATGGTACGAGCACGCATGAAAACGTTCGTTTTTTACCTTACTGTTTTAGATAACATTTCATATATGGCCCCATATGGAGAACACAATATTGACTTCGTTTGGTTTCTGTACTCTTAGTTGTACAATGTAAGAGTAACTAGCCGAAGAATTCAAGGATTTGTTTCTAGTACACTCTTTTTTTTTTATCATAAGAACGTCTAATTTTTGGGCTGAGGCTGAATGTTCTTAAATATTTTGAGGATTTCAGCCTCAAATGTTCTTAAAATGTTCTTAAACATAATTGTTAGTCCTGGGTGTCCAGTTGTTACTTTTCATTCGTAAAAACCAAGCGGAAACACAAATACGCTTTATATATAAATTAGCCGATACGATATCCGGCAAGAAAGAAATAAATAACAATAAATAAAACAGATTTAAAACAAACTTGTACATGCACAACACTAAAGGCGATGTTGCACTGATAAACATTAGCCGAGAAGAAATAATTTCCATGATCTTGTGCAGTGTCCAAAATTGGCCATTCCTCAACCTCGGTATGTTCTTGGAATTACATGAAGCTGAAATTGGCACGGAATTTGGCATACATAGTATACACTCTTGGCCTCCATTTTTATTTAAGAAAACCGTCTATTTGGGGCTGAGGCTAAACTTCTTAACGTTTTTCTATAGATTTCAACGGTCTCAGATGTCCTTATTAAACCCGTGTTCTTGAATCTTTTTGTAACTGTCTGTATATTAAAATACATTCAATGCTGTGCATGTTCTAACGTCCATTAAACTCGATTGATTTATGTAACAATTGTATTGCTATCTGATGCTATTTTCTGTTCACCAGAATCGCACGTGGCATTTCTCTGCTTTCTCGCAACATTTAGAACAGTTTTAGAGGGGATTCTCCGTTCCACTTTCAAGTCAAACTCTATATAGTAATTAAATATTCCTTTCTTAGTGCCAGCCTGAGTATGTTTTTGAAATTTGGCATTTTGAGCCTTGACGTTCATACAAAAAAGGTTTTTTAAAAAATGAAGGAAACGAGTGCCGTGGCCAATCATGGATATAACGTAAGATTGATGCATCGGTAATATATTACGAGAAAGGATAGTTCACCTGAATGATTACAGATTAGTCCAGTTTTGCTCACATCGCGTGTCAAAAGTGTAATTTCGATTGCGTGATATTTTAATGACACGACAATGCTGTTCCACTTTTTACCCACGGTATCCAATTGCAAGATGTCGAAATAGAAATTAAATTGCTACATTTCGATCGCGCCATTTTTTAATAATCTTGTTTCTCACATCGAATATATCTTATTTTAGAATGAAAAACATCTGCCATTAATTTTTACGTTAAAATTGTTTCATACCCCCTATGTAGTGTTCGATCTTTTAACTGTCACGGAACATATCGCCCTGGCTTCCTTGAGGGTGTGAATTGTAGACTGGGGTCTCGTGTCACACGTGCTTAACATCGCATGATCAGTTGACCTTTGGCGTTTTTCAGTCAGGAAACTGATGGTGATCTGCTTAGATTACTCAGAATAAGATTACGAAAGTGTGGGTAGGAGATAAAGAATTCTGTCAGCATTCGAAGAACCAGCAATGTTCACACGAAAGTTTCCAACAAGTATTTAGGTAATTTGTGCAATGGCCTTGGTCTAGCTCTTACTAATAGTAATAGACAGATAAAATTGTAATCGAGTTACGCGGAAGGACGGGAGATGCACTTGCGTCGCCAGTGTCAACCAGTCTCAACACGCGATTGTAGAATGGTCCCAAAGATAGTCTAATGTAATTATTAGGGAAACTGGTAAGGGAGGGGAAATGGGTCGGAGGGGGGGGGGGGTGCAAAGAAAGTTTTACTCCCCTAAAGCAGGCACGAATCTCTCCTGATAATTTTTGTCATGTTGTTGGGGGAGAGGAGGGGGGATGGGGAAGAACTGAAACGTGTTGAACACAAGGAAGTGGCATTTTGATTTTAGAACAACGAAAACTGTCAAGAAGGCTCGCGCCTGCGGTACTGGTTTGTCTGTCAAACAGTGGCTTCTGAAAGTGTATTTGTGTTTGTAATACGTGCAGTTTGAACAGGTTTCACAATCTCGTGAGACTGATCATTATCTTCGATGATAGAGATGGAATTATTTCAACAGATTAATAACGGTATATTTAATGCACTCCATGGATGGAGACTAAAATATATCAAACCATGGACATAAGTTATTTTACAATTAGAAACATTTATTAAAGTATGATTGCTGCATGGGGTAATAATTTGAAGATAATGAGTTCAAAATGCTCGACACTCAAGTCGGAGGCAACAGCCGATATGAGGCTAAGTGTCCCACAACTTTTTGCCCCCCTCCACCCATAAAATGTATGAGGCTATATCAAACAGGTGATATGTAGCTTTCAGTTTCGAATTTTTGAGATCATTTATAATATTGATTTGGTCTAATTCTTTGAACAAACTAATAGGGGTTTTTCAATTGGGTACATAGAATGTAGAGAGCTATTAAACGAACATTAACCGATGGGGATAGATTGAAGACTGCAGCGACTCTCGCCTTGGGCCAACCATCCCAGCAAGGCGGGATTACTACGATTTTGCTTGCAAATCCCGATTCATGCACAGTAGGGTCAGGAAAATCTCGATTTTGAAGATTTGATCTCACAAAAAATGATTCAAGGAAGTTGTTTTTGTTAATTCGTTAAAATTTATCTAAAAATTGCTTTTCGTGGACGATAAGACTGCACTGGCCATCAAATCACCAGGTACGTTTTGAAAAAAATATCCCCAGATGACTGGAATTAACATTTTTGGGCCTCTAAATTTCAAAATTTTCTTTGGGGCTGTACTCCCAAATAGTGGTTGTACATTCACAAAAAAAGAAAAAAGAAATATCATATAGTTATAATGATAGAATCGCAATCCTGATTTTTGACATTTTGAACAAAAAATATGTCTAGAGCAGTGTATCCCAGGATGCCTCAGGCCAAAACTTTAGCCTCTCGAACGTGTATGAAAAAAGAATAGAAAACGCCGAGAGGGGGTCTCTTTTGTATCTTATTTCTCAATGGATAAAAAAAACCTCGGGGACTGGATATGACATACATTTATGATTGATAGCTGGTCAATTAGTTGCCATATTTCTGTTCAACCGTTTAGATTCTGAAGGACAGGTTGCTCTTAAGTAGGTGACAGATTTTAAAAACATTGCCAAAAGTTTTCAATTCTTGGCAGTTTGTTGGTACCTGAGCTCATCACGACTTAATCCTTGCCAATTTCGAAGAAATGTTTATTGGCGCTGTGAAAATGGCATAAACGTGGGAATGGTGTTGCATGTTGATAGCAGTTTAGCGAGTTTTTTATGTCTTGCCAGTCTGCATTCTCTATTTCTGGAAGTTTGACTGAAAGTTAAATGTGTCTGGGCTCATTCTAGTGCAGAATGAAAATCTGGTTGGAGACATATTGGATGAAAAGGGATTTTCCCGCGCGAAATATTACTTAGTTTCTATGATACAATGGGATAGAACTGTGCAACATGGCTACATGTAGTTTATCGAAGTTGCCTGTAAAAAATGGGCTAGTCCGGGTCGTTTTTAATGATTTTTTCAAAACAAACTAAATATTATCTGAGAGGAAGAGTTGCTGGGGGGAGATGTTGAGACAAAGACCACAACATGCTGCAAATCTTGCTGATCATTTTCACACTGGTAAGCTGGTCTATCGTCCAGTCTGGGGCAGTTTAGCTTAGCTTGGGCGTGACTACATGGTTTTCCAGGCAGGATAATTCACACGGCTCTTTTTTGGACAATTTTGATTTTATCGGAGAGGTATTTTGGCAGGTTGTTATATCATACAACGCAACATTACTCTAGGACAGAGCGAATGAGAGCGTGATAGATAATGATTCGATCACGTGGTGGTGCGTCCCCCCCCCCCTTGATGCAGCGACTTGGATGATATGGAGACGTTTCGACATTTTACTGTTGATCGACATTTCGATGTGCTTTACATCTGTTGTGTTTTCGTATTGATTACTATTGGGATTTTGTCTTGTGTCAAATTAAGAAACACTTTTACGAAAGAGTATTAGTTTCCATTGCCACGTGTACGTGTATATTTCGTGGTATTAACAGCTAACAGTAGAAACAACAAGTAGCCAGTGAAAGTATTCTTGAATAATTTTAGCTTGAGAGGGTTCCTGCAGAGTCTTACAAAGTCTAATATTTTATTTTGTATTTTTAAAGCCTCGAAAATGTCTTAAGTCTCAGTGCCACCATTTTTCCTTGAGGCCTTGAAGGTCTTAAATTTTGTTCAAAAACTATCCTTTCCATGGTCAAGGTTTGAAAATTGTTTGCATTGTAGAAGAGGCTTATTTACTTCGGTTACTTGTTTGTTGCCAAAACTATTGCTGTATGATGGAACAGGAATTGTCAGTTACAGAAGTTGGCCCGTATGACAACTTTTGAACAAAATATTGACGAAAGTTCGGGTCTTAAAAAGATCTTCAATTTTGTGAATTGTTTGCTAACTGGGGACGAGGCTAGATAGCAGCTACTGAGAGAGCGTACTAGGACACAGTGATCAATTGTACTGTGTTTCACTTGCTTTAATGGTGTTCGAGCGAAGCGACAAACTCATACTATTCTTCACTGGGCTACCTGTGGCAAATGTTCGAAGCCGAATTTTGCTTTCTGACTTCCATTTGGCCTCCCGCAGAATTTCTCAAGGGCTTGACACGCGCGAACAGCTTTTTTGCTGACAAACAAAATAAACACAACCGATATGCTACCAGTAAAAGTTGAAGGAGCAATCAAAACTGACTCGGATGTTGAAATGACAGATAATGGTAAATCGACCAAAGTACATATACATTACATTAATACATATGGTGAATCAATCGCAAGTTCGTACTTAAAATTTCATTATTACTGACAAGACGTGCGAAATTCAATCTTGTGTAAAAGCATGTAATTTCAGAACTGCTTTCATAAGATGGTGGACCTCATGCATGTTTCAATATAAATGCTGTTATTTAATGTTCACAATAATGTTAGTAAGTTTGATAGGGTTACCAATTGTATAACAAAAAGGGCAAAAAGAGAAACAGAACCATTTATGAAGGCTCGGAAGAAAAGATCGCAAGAAGCTTGAAGCATTTGCCAAATGACATCTTGCAATAATGAAAACCATCGGTCGAACGCACTTTTTAACTGACAGTTCAATACACTAGTTTAATACGTTCATTATACACACAAAGGTACCTATTAGCATAGGATCCAGAGCCAGGAATTGTTTTCTTAAACATAGACAACATACAACCGCCCAGGTGAACAATCCATTCAATACGTATGCAGGGTATTAAAAAAGTGAGAAATTGCCTATTCAGACAAAATATCAGTGAATATCAACGCAGCCTTAACTTTTACCCACGAAACAGTTACTTAGGCCCTTAGTTCCTCCTGGAGCACAGGCCATCAACGAATTCCTTGCTCCATCTTGTCATGTCTTGGGCTAGTCTATCCAAGGTGTTCCATGTGTGACCCCAGCTCGTCATTTCCGCCTCAACATCACGCCTCCAGGTGTTCTTGGGGCGTCCTCTTTTTCGCTTACCTTGGGGATTACATTTCAGAGCTTGCCTTGTGACACTGTCTGGATGTTTCCCAAACGTGTGACCAATCGATCTCCATTTTCTTCGCCTGATTTCTATTTGAATGGCTTCTTGACTTGCTTGCTTCCAAAGATTTTCATTTGTTACTCTGTCCAAGATATCTTCAAGATTCTTGTTGTTTGATGGTTTTCTGTTTCTCCGTGTTTCTGAACCATACAACAGGACACGTTTTCACAGTTGTAATTGAAGATTCTAAGCTTTGTTTTGCGGGAGATGACATGCGAATTTCATACTTTCTTCAACAAGTTAAATCCCTCGTGCTTTGTTTATTCTGACTTTGATGTCTTCGTCAGTTCCTCCATCCACACTAAAATTCAATTCAATTCTTTTTGCACTAATTGTTTTACAGATATAATTACACAAACTTGAAGAAAAAATAATACTAGTTGAAATAGTTAGTTCACAGCTGGAGAATATGTGGGTACTGGTCGAAGTAGCTAAGGCTTTCGTGTCGGCCACTACCACATCAAAATAAATTTGTCGAGGAAAAAGAAAATTAGAATATAAGGAGATATTTACAATTATGGTTCTGCCCCATATTAACAGTTTACTAACTGTGCTTCCTAGGTATACGAATGATGAAACTTCCTCTATCTAGATGCCTGTCATTGATTCTAACTTGCCTACTTGATGTGCAGTCAATTGTCATCATTCTTGTGGTTTTGTCTTGCATTTGTTGGTTTTTAAAAAATTGTTTTTTTAATTTGTTGGTTGTTGCTAGAGAGGAGCGCAGTGTCATCTGCGAAGTCGAGATCGTCAAGTTGTTTCTGTAGGTTCCGCTGGATGCCGGTTTGTTGTTTATCTGTTGTCTCTTTCATTGTCCAATCGATCGCCAGCAGTAACAAAAAATGGTGACATCAAGCAGCCTTGCTTTACGCCTGTTTTTACCGCAAAACTATCTGACCAGCATAAAATACTTTACAGGTCATCGCATCGTTAGAGTTCTTGATAATTTTCCTTGAATGCCGTAGTGCATCATAAGGCTCCACAGTGCGTTTCTGTCAAGGCTGTCGAAAACCTTTTCAAAATCTACGAAGTTGACATAGACAGAGGTATTCCATTCGATGGACTGTTCGATGATAATTCGAAGGGTGGCTATTTGGTCAGTGCAGAAACGGTCTTTTCTGAAACCTGCTTGTTGATCTCTTAACATAGCATCAACAGCTGTCTGTAGGTGCATTAGCATAACTCTGTTTAGGATCTTTCCAACCACTCTCAGCAAAACGATTCCTCTGTAGTTCTTACATTCTCTCATATCTCCTTTCTTGGGGAGTTTCATGATATGGCTTTCGTTCCACTCAGTTGGCATTTCCTCCTCTTCCCAAATCTTTCCAAAGAGTTCATACAGCATGCCTGCAGTTGTGTATGAATCTGATTTAAGTGCCTCTGGCGGTATACTGTCCGGTCCTGCTACTTTCCCTGTCATCAGTTTGTTAATAGTCTTAACGATTTTCTCATTAGATGGTCTTTCACAGTTCACTTCCAGTTCCGATGGTGCCTCAGGTATAGATGATCCGTAGGTGATGGTCTATTGAGTAGTTTGCTGAAGTGATCTACCAATCGTTGTAACTGGCCATCCTCCCTTGTCAAGATGTTTCCTTCTTTGTCTTTTACCTGGTTGTTGGTACGAGTGTATTTTTCCGCTAGCTTCTTTGTGGCGTCATAGAAGTTTTTCATATTCTACTAGCTGCTGCATCCTCTGCTTGTGTAGCTAGGGAACTGAGATACTTTCTTTTATCTTCCTTAATTAGCCTCCTAACCTCTTTGTGCGCCTCTTGATATAGTTTCTGGGACTCAACTTTCTGGTGTCTGGTTCGGCTGTTACATTTCTCCTCGAATGCCTTCCTCTTCTTGATGGTCTCCAACGTTTGGGTGAAATCTACTCTTTTTGCTTGGTTTTCGTTTGCCAAGGACCTCTTTACATGTGTTGTTCAATGCCTCCCCCTTATCTCTTTCCACTAATCTTCTCTGTCCAAGATATCTGTTTGATAGCGTGATCTTGAAGGTTTCCCTATTCCTTTGTGAATCTTACGTTGTACTTCACCTTTCACGAAACAGTGCAACAATGTAAAAGTGTGTTGCTTTACCTAAAGTTGTGAGACCATTTTGTTTTCTTTCGATACCGCACGAGGAAGGGAGAAGTTGCCTCGTAGTTAGACTCTTTGAAATTCATTTCACAATTCTGGCTCAGTATAGGGTAAATTAACTTCTGCTTTCTTAATATCAACTTGGTTTTAAAGAACTTTATAAATACTGGCAGAACAAACACTTTTTGTTAGACAACATTATCATTATGCTCCATTTTTTGGCGCACAAAATTTTTGTATTATATTTAAAATGTAATCTACATAAGTTTCGAGCCAGGTCTGCGTTCTCCGTAACATCCAATCAAACCTCCAAAAATGAGCTTGCAACTCGCTGAGACCTAACTCTTTTACTTCTGGGATCCTCATCCAGAGAATATCAGAACTGTTGGAAGCCAAGGAAACAATTCCAACATTTTTTGTCATATTCAATACAATACAATAACTTTATTTACTTTCCTAAAAAGGATATTCTAAGTAAATTTACCGAGATTTAAAGATT
>JAOBRH010197785.1:0-11768 GCA_027575125.1 Umimayanthus parasiticus | reverse complement strand
CTGCGAGATCTTTTGAGCATATGAGTACTCAGCGAAGCAGGCAAGTAAGTCCGGGGAGGGGGGGGGATTGGTACTTTCCCCAATAATCTGACTCCTTCAAACCCTCATCCTGTTCCTGATCAAGTGGCCTGAAAGCCATACCTTCAACTGCGCCACATTCCCGTGTAGCCAATATAGATTATTCTACCGCGTGGGAATAAACCGCGCTTTTCAGACATCATTTAAACGTAAGAATGAATATAACGGGAAACTGCGAAGTCATACGGCGTGCTCGTACATATGTCAAGGTCAAAATTATTCACAACCGATCGTGAATGACGTTTGCGGGGAGTGGAAAAATTGAGAACAATCTGAAATCACTCTAGTTGGACCGCCATATTGGACGAGTTCTCGAGAAAAGACTGGGGAGAGGCCAAAGAAAGAGGGAGAGGTTGGATGAGTGTATGGTCAAAATTGGGAATGTGGTCCGAGAGGGCGTTAAAAATCAACGTGTACGGATTCCAGACACCGCTGAACCCGAAAATTTTGAGGAGTTCTCCTAATGTCTCCTCCCCTCTTGCCCGGACGCCTTCTGGAGACCGTGAACGGCCAGGGCCGATTGAAGGACACTGTCTTGGGGTTTGGTTCAGGTGAACGAAAAAATGTTTGCATGATTTTGCTTTTGTTCAGCGAAGAAGTGTTAATTATTGCAATGCCTGCAAACACGTTATGTACCTTTCATTAACGATATGGGCTGGCTAATTTGTGGTCAGGCTTATTATTCTTGGGGCACATTTCTTGGAGAGGGTCGCAAATTTTTGTGCACAGTTCTAGGGGAGGGTTCGGATGTGTTGTGACTAAACGAAACGAAAGCGATCTGTATTAAGAAACTCAGGGTTAAAACTCGTTGATTTTAGGGAAAATGGCCGAGGTCATGAAAAAGTCAAAGAATGTACTTTTTTGGTCCAAATATTTCGTACTGTTTGAAAACTGGAAACATTCTCCATGTCATTGATATGCCCCCAAAAGGTCATGGATAAGATAAGTTGGTTATGGAAAATGATCTTAGTGGTCAAGGATAAGATAAGTTGGTTATGGAAAATCATGGAAAAAATCATTGAATTTTATTGCCCAATTTATAACTCGCGCATTAGGCGCGGTGAAACTTGCGTTTTGAGGATGGTAAAACGCGCACGCTTGAGGGTGTTGAGCCGCGCGTTTGAGGGTGGTGAGACTAGCGCGTTTTAGGGTGGTATTATGTTTAAATGTTTCAATTTATCCGTGTTCTTACACATACATAGTTGATTTTAATTATACTCATATGTGTTTTGTTTTCACCTTATTTTCTATTTTTTGCGCGTGCTTGGATTACCGTTTTGTATTGTGGCGTCATGCGCAAATTTTCATTTAACGGTTTCAGCTCTGTTTTGCTTTCTTGTGCTGGTGTTTGTTCAGTAATTGTGCTCACATAGTGGGTGGCTCCTCCTAAAATGGTCTACAATTTGTCTAGGGTTTGATGGAGCCGAAACCAACTGTAGAATTGCACACATTTTAGGTACCCTACTGATGCTTAGTTACTGATTTGACTTTTATTTTAGCGACATCATAGCTGTCTGTGCAGTTTAAATACGAAGGGTTGTGAAACACGCACGTTTGAGGGCGTTGAGCCTCACATTTGAGGGTGGCGAGACTAGCGCGTTGTTGGGTGATGAATAGAGAGCTTTTGAGGGTAGTGAAACGCGCGTTTGAGGGTGGCGAGACTAGCGCGTTGTGTTTGAGGGTTTGGTTAGGGTTAACTGATAATGGTTCAAATAAATTGCAGGTACTGGTCGTGAAAATTTTGAGGACGAAATCGCTATTGCCAAATAAAGTTAACAAAAATACTCAGAATTAACAAGAACTCCAACGGCGTAATTAGTACGTTCGGTGTTCTGTTCGAATCTGATGTTATTTTTAATATCATCATTATTGTTAGCTGATTACTACTGCTATTATTATCATTACTATGATTGATATTATTATTATTATTATTATCTATCATTATTATTTATAATATTAATAATTTTATAACCAGCCCAACCAAAAAGCAGTAACAATCCTCGACAAAGTACAAAAGTAGACTATTTATTTTTCTTAGTTGTGTTTTGGTGATGTTGTAAATCGTTAGGTTTACAATTGCTAGTCTGGATAAAACTATAAACAGAATATTGATTCCTTATGGCACTGCCAACCTTCAAGCTATGTCACACTTTAATCATACCAATCAAACCAAGCTTACACTTTCCAAGTAACGGAAATCCACAAATTACATTAACACAAGCCAGATGATGGCTAACCAATCAAATATAAGAACAAGTTGAAACTTTGTAAGGCCTTAGAATATTTTTATTGAAACCTTTGTGCGATAAAGATTTTAAACAACCTGAACAACAATAATTTTATTGATGGGGTATCTAATTTTCCTCATTTTGATACAAATCGTAGAATGGTAAGGTTATTTCATATTTCAAGCGCTAAAATCTACTGTTTTGCCTGAACTTGAAACTCTTGTAAATCTAACAATGAAATATTCGGGAGGTGCTTAGTCTTCAAAATCTCTTAATGTTCCATGTTGTTCAAGACGCTTTTCTGACCTTTACAAAAGCAAGATAATACATAACAGTCTATTCTTGCGTTGCGTATACAATCTGTTCCGGCCATGCAACTAACCGAAGATAACTTTTCAAAACACAAAGCCAAGCAAAAATTAACATTACGTTATTAGCCTACTAACAATAAAAGACCACTAAGCGAAGTACTAAATTCAAAGAGTATTTAAACTATCCAGTGCCGGTTTGAGGTAAGTCCTAGCACAGTGTTCAATTCATCATATCAGCACCAGCTGCCGGTCTTATAAATGTTCTAGACCTAATCTACTTCCTCTATGGTTGGACCTTGGCTGCTGGTGGTGTGGGGCCCAGTTTCCTGCGAGTCATAATTGTTATTCCCAGCTCCATGAACCTTGGACATGACTGGTGAGCAAATTCGCTGGAGTTCTTTCTGCTTCTCCTGAAACTCTGCAGTCTCGGCCACGGAGTTCACCTCCAGCCAGTCGAGTGTTTCTTTAATCTTCTCCAACACTCGGTTCTGCTCATCATCAGTCACCTTGTCCTGCACGGCCGGATCTTCGATGGATCGTTTCACACTGAACGCATAACTTTCCAGGCTGTTTCTAGCAGTGACCCTCTCGCGCTGTTTCTCGTCTTCCTCTTTGTATTTCTCTGCATCTCGCACCATGCGCTCAATGTCTTGCTTCGATAGCCGACCCTTGTCGTTTGTTATAGTAATGGCATTCGATTTTCCGGTGCTCTGGTCTTTGGCTGTCACGTTGAGGATTCCATTGGCGTCCACGTCGAAGGAAACATCAATCTTGGGCACACCACGTGGAGCAGGAGGAATACCTGTCAGATCAAATGTTCCCAGAAGGTTGTTCTTCGCGGTCATTACCCGCTCTCCTTCGTAGACTTGTATCGACACGCCGGGTTGGTTATCAGAGTACGTTGAGAATGTCTTGGTGGTCTGTGCTGGTATCCGTGTGTTGCGCTCAATGAGGTTGGTCATGACACCTCCAGCTGTCTCGATCCCGAGGGAGAGGGGTGCTACGTCCACTAAAAGTAAATCTTTTACAGCCGAGCTCCGGTCTCCTGACAAAATGGCTGCCTGGACTGCCGCGCCGTAGGCAACTGCTTCATCGGGGTTGATTGACTTGTTGAGTGTCTTGCCATGGAAGAAATCTTGCAGGATCTGCTGGACTTTAGGAATGCGAGTTGAGCCGCCAACTAGCACAACCTCATCAATCTGGGAAATTTCGAGGTTGGCATCTCGCAGAGCTTGCTCAACAGGTTCCAAACATGAGCGGAACAAGTCCATGCACAGCTCCTCAAAGCGTGCACGTGTGATCTTGGTGTAGAAATCAATTCCCTGAAACAGGGAGTCAATCTCAATGCTCGCCTGGGTTCCGGTGGAAAGAGTTCGCTTTGCTCTCTCACAAGCCGTCCTGAGCCGTCTCAAAGCTCGGCCATTTTTACCGACATCTTTCTTGAACTTGCGCTTGAACTCAGCCACAAAGTGCTCCACCATACGGTTGTCAAAGTCCTCGCCTCCCAGATGCGTGTTTCCAGCAGTTGCTCTCACTTCAAACAGGGAACCTTCGTCTATCGTCAGAATGGACACGTCGAACGTACCACCGCCAAGATCAAAGACCAGGACGTTTTTCTCGCCAACGAGCTCTCTGTCGATGCCGTAGGCCAGGGCTGCGGCCGTAGGTTCGTTGACGATCCTTAGGACTTCAAGGCCGGTGATTACTCCCGCGTCCTTTGTGGCTTGTCTCTGTGCGTCGTTAAAGTACGCTGGTACAGTGACAACAGCCCGAGAGACTTTCTCTCCCAAATATGCTTCAGCTGTTTCTTTCATCTTTGTCAGAACCATGGAACTGATTTCTTCCGGAGTGAAAGTTTTGATTTCCCCCTGATAATTCACACGGACTTTGGGTTTTCCATTTGCGTCAATGACTTGAAAAGGCCAGTGTTTTCTGTCTGACTGCACAGAGGGTTCGTCGAATTTTCGGCCGATCATTCGCTTGGAATCAAATACAGTGTTCTCTGGGTTCAGAGCTACTTGACTCTTGGCTGAGTCTCCTATCAGGCGTTCGCTGTCAGTGAACGCAACATAGCTTGGCGTAGTTCTGTTACCTTGATCGTTAGCGATGATCTCGACTTTGCCATGTTGGAAAACTCCGACACAAGAGTATGTCGTCCCGAGGTCGATACCAATAACTGGGCCGTCATTGGAAGGCATTTTGAACCAAAATTTCTTGCTGACTTTTCTTGCCTGTCTCGTTGTATAAATTCTGTGAGCTTTCCGTGTTCTTCTGAACTGGATTCTGATGCAACTGAGCCCAGCAGCACATTTTATAAGGTTCAGAACTGACTCCAGAAACTTCGATTTCAAAGTAACACATGTCAGCTTCTATTTCTAAAATTGCTGTGTAAGTGTTGCGACTTCTATTTCTGCATTTTGCGTCAGCTACGCTAGAGGGTTCCACAACTTTCTTGAAGTAAATCGAAAGAATCGAACGACCAATCCAGGATCTTCTAGAATCTCTGAACAGTAGCTCTTGAATCTTTCCAGTGATTTCTGGAACCATCGAGAATCGTCCGCCATGTTGCTTTTCCTTATTCCGCGAGGACTTGGGGCGAGACGGGAAGGCTTGGTTCCTTTTCAAACAAAGATGGCGGACGAAAGTGAAGAAATAGAAGTCGAACCGTCATTTCTTATTGTAAACAAGCAGTTACAGGACTTGATTCGAGTACAGAATACAGCTCTTACCAAATTTCAAGCAATGGTATGTATTTAGCTGGGTACAGATTTTTCTTCTTGAAGACTCCCGAGAAATTTCAAAGTTATAAATGCTAATTCAGTACCCTGCGAGCAGAGATCTCTCATATCGCCACGAAGAACGAGACGAAAGAGAGACCTCTGCGAACAGCCGCTCGAATAGCTCTTGAGCATGCGCGACCGTTGCCATGACACGACACGTCTTTCCCACGTGCTGTGCCGGATGTGGTTTGAATTTCTATTTTTGAACTGGTCTTGTTTATCCCGGGAATATGCGTTGACCTTTCGTGGCCTTTCAAAGGCTGTGTAGCAACATGTGGCAATGTGCGCTAAAAATAATGAAGAAGTTTGCAGTTTCAAAAACTCCTACTAAATCTGTTTTCAACTGAGCCCGGTACACTTTAATGAGAAGTCGATTACAGGAGACAAGGAGAAGTCATGCTTGTTGTTGGACAGTTTCATTAACAATAGCAAACACAGCATTATTTTAATGAAAACGCGGATTGATCTATCAATAACATCGCTTGTATTCTGGACGAACCATTAGTGCTACATTCAAATCTCGTTTATAATCCTTGCTTTGGACGAGTCGAACTCTTGGGCATAGAAGAAACTGTGCTCAAGTCCCTCAATGAATAATTTAGGATAAAGCGGCAGCGGGTCAAAGAACTGGCAAAGGTGGATTACAGTTCACAAGCGTGACCCTCAAACGAAACGGCTCAGTTCCTGAAAGTCCAGCATCTATAAAGTCCTTTATCACACCAAAAAATAAAAATAGGGTGCAAGAAATATTTACAGTTCGCTGCAGAAGTGCCGAATGATGCTGAAACCAAAGAAAACCTCGGCATTTACCCACTGGATGTTCAAGAGGTTTGCCAAATGTTCCCACAGTCCGGGCCATTGTCAAGCTGCGGGCCACATTTCATTTCGGCTGGTCTAAGCACATCAAAGAATGCTAAAGAAAGCAAAAGCGAAAGAATGGATTCTCTTAAGGTGAGATATTATGAACTGCTTGTTTCAAGATGAAAAGAGCTTTGTACCTCATGCTTTGCATAGTCTGTTTAAGTGAGATGTATTTACCAGATAAAGTGACTTGCCGTATCCTGTGGGCAGACAAGCAAATGTATCCTTGCCAGATACAAAACAATGTAGAGCAGTTTTCTGGGGGCCTGAAAGTTCCTTGATTTTGCAGTAACTTAACTTTGATCAAACAGATGTCACAGAATCATCGAAGAACAGGGCTTATCACAGTATTTGAACATTTGATGCCATATTTTTTCAGGAACATCCAGCTGGAATTGCAGATTTGGCAATAAGTCAGCGGATGATATTGTCGCATGGCAATGAGTTTGTAGTCTCACAAAAAAGCAGCGATTACAGTAGTTGCGTGGCTACAAAGCCGTCAAACCAGTTTTAAACCAGACTGGTACGTCCAAGTTTCTGGATGGTGGCAGCTTCAAAAGATCGAGCGGCTGTTCGCAGAGGTCTCTCTTTCATCTCGTTCTTCATGGCGATATGAGAGATCTCTGCTTGCAGGGTACTAATTCAGTAATTCTGAATGAACTGGATAAAGTAAAAATATATTATTAATTATTATAATTATATCATAATATGCCTTAATTATATATATACTATACATGATTCTAGATACTAAGATAGCTCGTGGGGTAGTATTAAAGACAATGAAAATTATAAAGATAATTACAACTGATTACACCTGTAGGTCTTCAGTTTTAATTTTTAAAAATCTGTGTTAGCATTCCAAAGAGTGCCTTTGATTTAGACTTGAAGTTTAACAACTTGAACGACTCACCCTCATAGTCATAGTGTATTATGTCCACTAAAGCTATCACATTATATATCACTATTTAGCATTAACAAAACAGGTGGATAGCACTTTTCATGCACTCTACTTGGTTCATCAGACTGGTATATCCTAGGATAACCACCTCCAGACTAAATTTTCAAAATCATGGCTTGTTTTGCCACTGTCATGTATGGCATGAGCTGTTGGAGACATTGTACTCATATATTAATAAAATTATCTCCTTACCAGTACCTTTGTTGTATTGTGTCTTTGATCACTTCGTTCTGCTCCATAAAATCCCCAGTATTTGCCGTTTTCATCAATATTTCTCCATGCTTTTTCGGTGGTTCTTTTGTTGTCAGTTCGTTTTGTACTCATAACAGTAAGACTGCTGAACTAGACCACCAGGGACGTACGATGAAAGCCAAAGAAAGAATGTGTGGGAAGTAGTTTTCTGGTTGTTGCCTGGAGCTCGTAAGATCAGGGCCGTACGAACTTCCATATTTGGAAGTTGGCATGGCCCTGGCCAAGATTATTCGAGCGAGTGCCGTCGACTCAAATTATGAAAATTTGAAATTCAAATATAGTTTTTGGGGTTTCCACTGAGACAAACTGTTGTCATGAATGTCTCTCGATTTTTAGCAGAAATCAAAATCAGAAATTTCAAGGCTTTTGTTCAGTTTCTGTATACAGCAGTTGCTTTCGCTTCTAGTTAAGTATATAGTTCTAAGTTAATTAAACCCCATTTTTTGAATGGAGCGAGTACAACAAGGGCAAGGTTCGAACTTGAACTCCAACCTAATACAGTGGATATTTTATATTAGTTGAAAAGCTAAATTGTAAGCCGTCAGATGGGATAACATGTTCAGTAAATGTAGCTTTTGATTATTTTGTGTCACATCTTACAAAACTGAATATAAATAGAAAAGTCAACAAAAACCACTTTGGCAGCCTCCTGCATCTGGCCCTTCCACAGCTGCGATCGAAGAAGTGCATCAGTCGGGGCGAAAGGGGAGAGATGATTGTATAAGAATCAAGCTCACATTTTCGGGCCCTCCCGAGAGGGGAGAGTAATTTCACGTTCTTACGAGGAAAGTACGATTTCAAAATACAATTGCCATAAGATTGTATTTCCTACAACGTAATTAGCTAAGTTGGTCATTTCCTAGGAACCTGAAAACGACTTCCCACCCATTCTTTCTTTGGCTTTCACCACGTGTCCCTGGTGGTCTGGTTCAGCAGTATTGTTGTTAGGAGTACAAAACGAACTGACAACAAAAGAACCACTGAAAAAGCATGGAGAAATATGGATAAAAACAGCAAATATTGGGGGTTTTATGGAGTAGAATGAAGCGATCAAAGATGAAATACAACAAGGGTGCTGGTGAGGAGATAGTTTTATTAATATATGAGTACAATGTCTCCTACAGCTCATGGTCACAGAAGAGGAATCATTCCCCAAATGAGCTCTTATTGAAATAGTGCCAGAGATAAAAAAACAGAACATGTGGTTCATTGTGCATAAAAATTATTTATCAATTTGAAGATTTATTTTAAATATCCTTTGATGTTATTGATACTTCTAGCACTACCAGTAGTCACAAAAGCAAGAAATATGTGATTTGTGTTGTATTTTTGTATGCAACTAAAACTAGATGTTTAGAAGTAGTAGTTTTCTGTGACTTGATGCCAACACTTTGAAAGTTATGTCCAAGGTGTATAAAAGAGTTCTAAAGTTCTAAATGGTTGTGGCATTTATTTATTAACTTGTAGGCCAGATAATCAGCTTGTATGATTACAGCACATGTGGTAAAATACAGTATATAACAATTATATATTGGTCAGGAGTAATTAATGAAAAATCTGTGGCAAAGACTGAGTTTTTAAACTGAACTGATCAGAGGTTTGTACACACTTGGGAATGGCTTTGGTTTGTTCACAGTGCTTGGGTCTGTTGAGTGCTAAGACTTAACTGTTTTGTTATGAGTACATGAAGATGTTTATTCTGTATTTCTACTTTAAAAATAAAAATATTTTAGTCAAGATTTAAACTACAACATGTAAGCCTTTTCCTGTTGATGCAAAAATAGTGCAAAGGTTGTAGGAACCTATAAAATATAAGCTCATCTGGTGGAATAAACTAATTATTATAACCATGAAATCCGTATATCAAAACCCAGATGTCTGTATCTTTGAAAGTTCATTAATTCACCGATTTATGTTATAGCATTTTTTTCAAATTTCCCACTCTTTGACCTCCCACTCAGTTGAAGATAAATGTTCAATTTAAAGAAGTTGCAGATAGATTAAAACACAATCATATAAATTTTCAAAAATGATATACCGGGATACTCTATTCGGTATACTTTGAACATTGAAGGCTTCTATTTGAATTCACACGTAAAGACGAGTTAGTTGGAGGATAGCTACTAGGACTGAGATATTAAGGTCAACTGGCTTAGTGATAAAAAATTACGACCCTCCCTTAATTTAGGCAAAATAATATAGTGACCCTCCCAAAATTTTGTCTGAAAAATTATGACCCTCCCTACATAAATAGTGGTGCTCCCCCCTAGTAATTTCTGACCAATCCCTTATATATACATGTACAGCCATACTGTACATTAGTTGTTAAGTGCAAACTTATTATGCCAAGTTTTGTTCCCTTTTGGTTGTCAGTCATCAAGAAGAGAGAACTGTGTTTCTCAGGAGGATTACAGCAACCTGTCAAGACAGTTGGAAGTGAGTGTCACTGTGATGATTATTAACCCAACATTCATTGTTGGATGTTAGGTATTATTTCAATTTAGTTCTGTTTGATGATGGTGGATGATGGTGAATGATGTTGCATAATGACACAGTTGATGTTGGATGATCATGGATGATGTTTGATGATGATAATGATGATTTATTTGTGATGATGGATGGCAATGAATAAGATGAATGATGCTATGAATTATTAAATTTTGTGTAGTAATGCATAATGATGGATGATTGATGATGATGAATGTTTGATGATGATGAATGATGATTTTGGATGATCAAAGATGGTGGCAATAAATTGTGTGTGATGATGTACAGTATGGTGGATAAGAGTGGATGATGGATGATATTGGATGATAATGGTTCATGATGAATTGTCAGTGCTTGATGAAAAATGACAATGAATGATGATGGATATAAATGATAATGAGTTATGTGTGACAGTGGGTGGTGATGGTTTGTGGTTAATGTTGGATGGTTATGGATGATAAGGAGATTGTGTAGAGTGATATGGTAGGTGACAGTGAATGAAGATAAAAGATGATGTACATATGTATTATGGATGAAGATAGATAATGATAAATGTTTGATAATGATAATGGATGATTTTGGGTCAAGATGGTTCATGTTGCACTGTTCTACTTTTTTTTAAAGTTAAAATTAATGGTAAAATGTCTCTACAAAAGTACAATACGGGTTTGATCAACAAAGTTTGATACATGGTGTGTTTTTCACCTGTGGGATTTGGTGTGTAGCTGACATTTCGAGCATTAGCCCTTCGTCACTCAAAAACAAAATCAGTGAGTAAATTCAGCTTAGCTCCAAGACATTTTTAAAACGTGGTGTCAAGCATGTGACTGGGAAATATCTTGCCGAAGTTTTGCTTTTTTTGTTTCCTCATTTAACATGGTTGCAATCATTCTAGATAGTAAATACATGTATTGGAAAATATGTGATAATTTGTTAACTTTTTGTGTGGTTAACCACTTTGCCAGTTCCAAAAATTGAAAGATATCTGAGAAAACCTCGGCAATAAAGAACTGCAGTATCAGAATGAATACAAGGTTTTGTTTTTGCACGATTCCAGACACTCATCTCGTTCAATAACTACAAATGTTCAAGTTTTGTTCGATGTACTTGAAGTAAAAACAATATTTTAAACGGTTTTTAATTTTTCCTTCATGCATATCAGCTACACGAGAACTTTCATACAATCACGTTTTGTCCTTGTGCTCATCTTATTCTGTCTTTAGCATGTAGATTTGAAAATCTCTTATCATTTCTGCCACAAATTATGTTTTTGTTCCCGGGATTTTCACAGTATCACACAGGAAAAGGTTTGAGAAATGTGCATGTTCCAGTACAGTCATTAAGGAAAAAATTATTATTTAGTAGTTTTAAAAACCCTAGAGCCTTCACCCATACACTGAGACCAGTACCAATAACCTAATCTGGCGTAATCCCCGCCTCCAAACAGTACGCAAAATGAAACTTTAACTCTCCTTAGCGTTCAGTCTTCTTTTGCTTCCATTGAGTCGACGAAAGATCCCATTGGATAAAATACAATATTTATAAGTAACGTTAAACCCAAACCTTAACCCTAAAACTGACCATCCGTAAAGGAACATACAATAGCTTATTGTTAAAAAGTGTCAGGTATCGTTACTATTATTGTTCAACGACCAATGGAATATTTCGTTCTCAGAGTACAGCTTCAGTGCTTCCATTCTATACCACTTAATTTCCATCGATAACGTGGAAAGAAATAAGATGCTGATAAACTTATTGAGGCTGAGAGAGTTGCCAACTGTAGAACCTTAACAGGGACCGCGGAGTAGGGGGG
>JAOBRH010195563.1:0-11777 GCA_027575125.1 Umimayanthus parasiticus | reverse complement strand
TTTATCCCAATATTATTGAAGCCTGCATACACACAAATAAACTCAATGTGGATTTTATTTCAAAAATACAAACAAATTTACAGTTACCGGTAGCTGTGATTTAACCTCAGTTACATACCGGGTATGAGATACAGTACAGATACATTAGATAGTGCTTAGAGTTTTTACGTATGTATATATATGTACGTAGCAAATAATGTAACTCTTGGTGCACAGAAAATATAATATGATTTGTAACCATTATATATATATAATCTGGGTGGAATTTTGTCAAACCGTTTGTGCATTAACAAGTGTCTACCGATTAGTTGAGCAAGATGAATACAATGTTTTGATGCCGACAATAATATACCTTTTTATTTACAAAAAAGCTGATAAATTACATAGAACATAGTATGTTTGGTATGCCAGCTTAAAGAGTAACTGATTACATTTTTCCTACGTGGCATAAAAAACGCATGCAGGTCGAGTTTCTTTGAACTAAACGGGTAAACTAAACGATTCAACAAACGATGCACTGAACATGTTTTTGAAACCTCGACAAAAACGTATGTCATAGTAATATTAACTGGAATGCGATAATCCAAAATGCGATCTTATACCTATAAGTGCTATAACCAGAAAAGTTTCGAGGAGAAGTGTTCAGATATAAGTGTTTGCCTAGTATTCTTGAGCTATACTAAAATTTTGGGTGGTAGCGTCTCTAGCAATGAGTATCTTGGGGGTCATGGATATTTTTTGCGACTTCCAAATTATTTCTTCATTCTAACCCCTCTGCTCTTATATCTCGGTACCCCCTGGGGTATGCATCAATCACGTTGCTAGATTCCCCTTCACACAATAATCCTTTTTTCATATCCTCCACGGGCCAGAATAAGCAACACCTTGCTTCTGAGAAAATCTCTGCATGTGAAATACCAGTTTGTTGAAGTAGGTTACCATAGCCAACCGATTACAAAGCCAACCGATTACAAAGCCAACCTTGTAGGAATGTATTTATCATAAACTGCAAGATCTCGTATTAGAGAAGTGTAATACAGATGTTACCCAGAAAGATAGCGCCGAGGAGATAAGTCAGTGAACTATATTTTAAGCTAACAAAGAACTGCCAAATTCCAGTACTCGAGAAATCCCGATCTTGATTAATTCGTTTCACGGACGGTTCTTTGTTACATTATTTACTGATAGTGTTTGACGGATTTTTAAGGATCTCGACTTCGTGAACGCAAAGTTATTAGAGCGAACTGCCTCAAACCTGCTGTCAAACAGATATCTCAGCGTGTAAATTTAAAATGTTTGCTAAGGTTTGATTGCGATAATTGACTTGACGAAAAAATGGAAAATGATGCTAAAATAATGAAAATGATGTCAGAGCGAACTGTAAATAGCACCGAAACTCTAGTTTGTTGAGAAGATGAAGGGATCACGCTACAGTCCCAAAGCAAAGTTTGAAGGCAAGTTCAACAGCGCTTTGCTGTACTCCATGATGATGGCAGACATAGAATTCCCTCGGATGCTCTCCTGGAAATAGCCTCCTGAAAGCAAACGGACACAACATGTGTTTGTTACTGTGTCGTAAAAGCCTTCGCGTTACCAGCCAAAAACAATATCAGAATATGCACATGCGTGTAAATGTTCAAGAGTTTGTGAAAAAATCAGAATAGGGTAGAGTTTGAACCCACGATCTTCGGGTTACTAGTCCGCCGTTCTACCTGTTGAGCCAACTGATGGGGGTGTGTGGATTTGAAATTCAGTCGAAGCCCAGATTCTTCTCCTGTCCATTTGTTTGTGACTGTGTTAATCGTAGATACTGACTTACACAGTTTGCCCAGTAGCAAACGGTCTAGTAACCCGAAGGTCGATGATTAAAATTCCACCCGAATCAGTGATAGTCTTCGCAGACTCTCGGACAGCGCACGTTTCACACTTGTGTACAAATCCTTGAGTTTGACTAAAATATGAAACCAATTGGAATAGTGCACGACGCGAAGCGAATTGCGTTCTTCGCTTTCACAGACTGAACAAAACTTGCCACAAGAGTTTTAAGTCGTTCCGCAAAACGCTGTTTTTCATAAGTATAAAACTAGTTTCTTGTTTCTAGCTCATTTTTCCTTTCGGACATTGGAAAACGGTTCTTGCCCTGCTTAATTTAGCATTAACTTGGTATAAAACTCCCAGTAACTTTCCCCCCAAAACTTTATCTCGACTTTACTTTTACCTTTTCAATAAAAGCGGTTTATCTGGCACCTCAACTTGGTTAAAAGCTTAGAATGACATTGAAGAATTAAAACTGTTTCACACGAAAACTTAAATCAAACTTTCCTGATATATATTGAAATCCTGATCCTGCGTCTGGTACATTGCTTTGATTCAGTTTCTGCTATTTTCCTTTATGGATTCTACGACTGTTTTTTAGGAAAATTATAATTTGCTGTACAAATGTACGTGTACTTATAATTGAGTGTTTAGTCGTTGTTCCAACCTTCTAATCTAGCTAGAATTTCCCATCAGTTCTATACTGTACCAAATGGTGCAAATGCATCGTTGCTGCAACAAATTATAGATGCAAATAAATGCGATTTACTGCTATTTACTCACCCTATCACCCAATATTTCAACACAGGAGGAATCTTCTTCTGTTCAGTGCCATTCTCCGGTGTTCTGTGGAACAGAACTCCATGCTCTACAACATTATGAATGCTGGATCCGCTTGCGAATTTTGACGATTTCTGGATGGGCTTATTCATTTTTAATCTCTGTAGGCAAAAACGTCGTGTTAATAGTGCTGAACAACACCTGCATAAAGGATACGACGTTCTTTGCGCAGGTCTTTAGTTTTGTGCAGCTGAAAACTTTTGGTATGTAGACTAGAGAATGTTTTCTAAAATCCTTTTCCATTGCAAGCTTGCAAGAGTAGTGAAAAGACCGAGCTTCTTGTATTTGGTTCATCTTTACTTATTTGATGAAAAAAGTTGCCATATTTTCATCAAGTTCAGTGCATTACAAAAATACTCAAATAGTTTTGCTAGTATATACAACACAATACTCTAACACAATACTTTAGTCTACAGAGCAAATCATGTAGTATTTCGTTTGTTCACAATGCACGGCAGAACCCTTGTATTGCACTTGCACTACATTTATATAGCAAACGATTCAAGAAACATGTTTAAAAAATGAAGTGATTATTCCAAATGACCTTTAACTTAAGTTTAAAGATAATCGTTTGCTTAAATTGAAATACTTAATTTTAAGATAATCGTTTGCTTAAAATGAAATACTTTATTTTCATGATTGACCATGAAATGTAAGCAAAAGGCGGAGGATGATGGGCATCCTACCCAGGCCTGAGATCCTACAATAGACCTTATGCATGATGACGCTTTGCTGATCAGTGCCCCACCACGCCTCGCTCCCATGTAGTTTCTACACACTTTTTCACATTTCATGGCACTGGTATTCTTTTCAATTCCTGTCCTCTGGGAACACACTTGCATTTTGAATGTGAGGCTTGGGTGTGAATTGATCAGCAAAACGTCATCATGTATAAGGTCTATTCCACCCTACAAAATCAAATGTCCAAAATACTTCTTCTCAAAACATCCAGTAAGAGTTTACAACTTTTTGTACAGTAGACTTGTTCAACATTTTTATTCAATTTACAGCATTTGTAAACCAGATCCCCAAAATTTTGGTCTTGGAAACATCACCTCTGCAGAAGAAGGGCATATGAATTACCTACCTGTTTGTAATATGGTTGAAACATCCTACGAATTACCAGACACGAGTTATGAAAGGCCTTGATCACCTCCAAATGGACTGCTCCTCCGGTGGATAAATTCTCACTCGCGGTAGGGCATACGATGACTCCGTGTAATGAATCGAAACTCACATACTGGAACAACGTGTTTTCCATACCACTCGTCAACCTTCGAACCAACACAGAAATAGAAGATTCGTATTTTGTACGTAGATAAGAACTTTCTAAGGAAGTTGAACAAACTTTATTAAACAAAAAAATACCTGCATCCAAGATAATTTATAAACAAATAAATGGAATTTTGCGTCGTCTGGCGAAAACTTGCCACATAACACTAAATAATCTGAATGTGGATTCTTATAGTTGGATGAAATTACTGATTGAAAAATGTGGGACTTGAACGAGCTGCTATGTTCGGCCGTTAGTTTGTCAGGGATCCAATAATGAATCAAAGAGTTCAACACACACAACCTACAGTAAAAACCAACAAGTAAGAACCTAATTTTAAGAACCTGTTAGGATAAAATTTGTCAGTTGGACTCCCTCTATAAACTGATTCTCTTTAGTTCTAAAACTGATTACCGGTAAAAATATTTACTTTTAGGGAAATAAGATATGTCGACATTCTGGATTCTCTTTAGAGGGACCTATTGTAGCTATTTTTGCATGAACACTAATTTGGTGTGCAGGTACAGATATTACGCAAGGAAAATTCGAGAAGGCTGGATACCACTAAAAATTATCTAAGCAACAGTGTCAGTAATTTTTTTCAAAAAATAAGAACCTAAAAAGCCTAAATTTATTGTAACTGAGAGCTCGACCGTGTATAAATAATTGTAATATTCCTATTCTTCTTCTTCTTCTTCTTCTTATTATTAATTACCATTAATGTAAGAACCAGTTTAGACTATATTAATATAGGGAAAATGCAGGTTCTTACTCGAGGGTTCTTACTGTATATGTGACATTCTTTTAAATACATCTACAGTAGTGCACTCTCAAAGATTGAGACACTTGCTTCACATACTTTGATGTATGAAGCTGCGTAATATCACCCACACAATCAGAGACGCTCTTCCTCAGTGTACCAGCTGAAGTTAGGGACGGGTTGGATCTGTAAGATTTCAACTTTCCTTTGGTACCAAAGCTACTCACACTACCGGAGCTGTCTGAGCCTTTACGTCGGAGAGGGGATTGAAAACTACCGCTGTCAGAGGAATCCACGTCATCACCTGCATATCAACAGACGTTTGTTTGCCACATCAGCAATTCTTTACACGAGTATAAAAACTGCACGCACAAACAAGTTCAGTACAGTTACAACCATGATCTGCACGATAACAAACGTATATTTGCCACATCAGCAATTCTTTACACGAGTGTACAAACTGCACGCATTCTGTCACATGAATGACTAATGGTAACAACGAAGGGCCTGTATATAGCGGATTGGGTTGACTCCTACCTGGCAGTCGAAGGCTCTCAAGACTGTTGTACCTCCCTGACTGAGACACATCTGGCGACGCCAAACTTGACCTGCTCTTATCGACTGTAGCGGCAGCGGATGGACTCAGCATCAGATAGTCACTCGAGGCCAGGGGCGGGACTGGCGCCGACCGTAACCTGTGGGCGGTGCAGAGTAACCAAAACTCTTCAACACATAGAATATGGTCAAACACATGCACCCAAAGTAACACGTAAAATTGGCAAAACAAATTAAACTATTGATCGGACCAAAGTTGAGGGTGTCTTCGCTCGGATCATTCCTAATATTCTGATTCCGAGAACCTTGTCACCTGGAGTACATGTACAACAACTGAGTGTATCCAAAATATTCCAGCAAAAGCTTTAGCAACTTCCCAACGAACACAAACCTACTTTGGTTATTCCGGATATTCGTTCCCTGAATAAAGGACTAACTGAAAGAAACAGTTATGTTTTTTCTTTAACTGTACAGGAAGGGACTCTTTACCTGTTTTTTCATTTTGCTTATTTTTTATATTTTTTATAATTTATTTCATTTCTTACATCAGTAAGAGTTCAAAATAATGGTATGTCAAAACTTAGAGTGGTAGAAATATTGGTGCTAATTAAGATCGTATTAAATATTTACTGAATTTCGACGTCTCGTAGTGTAATTGAAAAATGAGCTGATTATTTTCTTTTTTGCACAAAAATAACAAAATCGTTAAGAGGATGAGAATTTCAATTGACATGCACAAGAAACAATAACTCTTGGAGCTCTGCGTGGTGAAGGAAATTGACTTAAAAGTAAGCGATATGAACACTGGAAATTTGAAGACTAACTCAGAAAGAAACTCGACGAACTTGCAATCACACAACCTTTATCCTCATCAAGGCTTTCAGTCCCTCGAGACTGACATTTACACAAGCAAAGTAATAATAATAACAATAATATGGAATTTCAGCAGCTCAGATTCTCCCGGAAACTATTGTACAAACAACTTGGTACGGTTCGTGGATTTCCTCTTCTCAAGAGCAAATTCACTGATGCATAACGAAGCCATTATTAAACAGCTGTGAAATGATTCCACCAAAAATGCATAACTTCAAAACCGGTACCAAAACGCAGCGAACATTAAGAAGTTACCAGCTGCATATTACTTACTACCGGTATGATTTCCACAAAGCTACAAATCCAGTCAGTTATGAAGTGTTGTTGATATTGGGATGACTTAGTACTCAGAACACCAACAATTTGAGTGAACTTAAGCGGACAAATAGGAGTTGTCATTCTTACTCCTAATTTCTCTTATTTTACTGTGTCCTATTAGGTGCGAAACAACGAGCTGCGAAGCTACGAAATTGAGGGGCCTAAGTCCCCGAGCGAGTCTCCTCTTCAACGTTCTCATGTTGATTTTTGCCACAGCCTCCTTCACCCTCTTTAGCCCAAGTTGACCCTATTTACCATCACTCGGCATGCTCAACTAAGTTTCCGGATAGAATTAACCCAAGTTGACCCTATTTACCATCACTCAGCATGCTTAACCCAGTTTCCTTGATAGAATTACTGCTTTTTTTTAAAAAAAAAAAAGAGTTACCTGCGGAGGACGCTATTAGAATGCAATAAATACTATTTCTAAGCGAGCAAGTGCCACTCCTTAATTCTAAACTGACTTAGAATCCAATGCAAAAGTAAAATTTGTTCAAAATCAACAATTTCCTCTAACTTCTTTTTCCTCTCTTTAACTATAACCAAAAATTCTCAAAATATCAACCACGGTACTATGCCCCTATGAATCAAAATCTTGAACCTTAGATATCGGCAAATTATTTTCTACAACTAGTTAGGCCGCCCTTTGATGCAGTCATTATATTCTATAACTAGTTAAGCCGCCCTTTGATGCCGTCATCATTTTGCCATTCCGCTCTTACATGTTTTATGTCTTAGTAACTTTCTGTAAGGTTTCTTACATTTCGTTCTTTTTGTTTTTAGTTTTCAAAATATTTTTGGCACATATATAAATGGAACTTTGGTACTTACTTATTTTAACTCCGAACGTAAAGAAACGTAATCACTTTTAAAATTTTACTGTAAGAACATAGAGTGCAATGTAGAGTCTGCTTTATGCGCTGTAAAAACAGTTTCTTATTATAACGATTATAAGTGATGATGATAATAGTGAGGAGGATGATGATGATGAATAGCTAGATATGGCTAATGTTAATTATTGAAGGTTAGGTAATTAGTGAAAAACAGTGGGCGATTATCTACTATATAGTTCTTGGTAGACTGTGCAACAGCTGCCGTCTACTGTTAAATGACAACCACGTTCAGAACAACTCACCTTGCTTCACAAACAGAGGGAATGTCCAGAGCCTCTATCTGTAATAACGAATCTTTCACTTGCTCGATATAATACTGGTCAGGTCCAGGATAGCCATCCGCCCTAAGTGAACAAGTGTGACGCAACTTATATTATAAGGAAGATTGGCTCTTGGTCTTATGAAAGGGCAGTTGGCAGTTGTGACCCGGTTTGCTCCTCGAAGTTATTTCTAAAAGCAACACTGACAGCACTATGCATTGCAATATGTACGGTTTCCGAATGTTTAATCTTTCTTGGTGTTGTTCTCTGTAATCATACGGAGAATAAGTGACACATTTCTTCATCAGCAATGTCTTCCATACGTAGAATATCTGCAACAAGAATATATGAACACTTACGTCCTAGATGCACCTCCTGCCTCGAGCACAACGCAGTACAACCAGTGTTTCTATAAGAAATGAGAATTGATGGACAATATAATTAGAAACACAATGTGGTGTAACTACTGTAACCTTTTATGTATGAACCACTTTAGGTCAGGTAAATAATTGTTAATCTTTGTGATTACTGTTAACATAAATGCTGTTGAAATAGAAGTTAAAATCCATGCGGTATCTTAACGTTGCCACTGATAGTACTACAGTTACTGGTTAGTACTACAATGTCCTGATCTCCAGTGTTACCACTTTCGACACTCCAGCTGCTACTGTTATTTATTGTTGACATTGATGTCACAGCTATTGTTAATATTGCAGCTATTGCTTGTTGCTCTGTTGTTGCCACTCCTTTTGTTACAACTAGTATGTATCTGTTGTGATTGTTCAGTGCTCTTGTCACTGTTGTTGTTTCAAGTGTTCCAATACTGTCCTTGCCTTACTGCTGTCAAGTGTAGTTCAACAAGCGATGCAAGTGTAAGAAATGACATATCGTAAATCCTCGAATGAATAAGTGCCGCACTTCGAATAAACGCCGCACCTCGAATAAGCGCCGCAACTAGGACTATAAACTTTATTAGCGCCGCACCTCGAATAAGCGCCGCAACTAGGACTATAAACTTTATTAGCGCCGCACCTCGAATAAGCGCCGCAACTAGGACTATAAACTTTATTAGCGCCGCACCTCGAATAAGCGCCGCACCTCGAACCTTGACTTCTGAACAGTGAGTACTGCAAACCAAATCACGTTTGATCTTTACGTTTGATAATTTTGATGGGACAAAACACAATGCCCAGTGTTCACGTGAACTCTGTGAAATTTTGCGAGTATTTCTTACTGTTACTGCTATGTGTTAATGTTATTCCTTTATTTGAATACTGGTTAAATAATAAATTTTTGTACATCTCTAGTGCGTGACTCACTTCATTCTCATTACGTTATACTTTTTGATGTACATGTTTTAAATAAGCGCCGCACCCCGAAAAAGCGCCGCACCTCGAATTAGCGCCGCACCAAAAGCTTGGTGAAATTAACAAGCAGCGCTGTAGCGCTTAATCGAGGATTTACGGTAAGTACAAGCGCTTATATACTTGAAAATGGGCAATGACAAAAAATACCCGCGGGCGCAACAGTAAGGATCAGAGTGTGTCGTTTTTCTTGAGCTTGCAGTGTCAGGGTTCACGCAGACCTCGAACTTTTTTTAAAAGGCTTTCAATGAAAAAATTAAAATTTTCAAGGATTCTTTTTGCAAAAAAAATGATTATGACCTTTTCTTCTTTGACATATTACTAAAAATATAAATGAGTGAAAATATCCAGCTAACTGGATGCACCAATGCAGGTACGCAAATATTGTTGTCGATGTTGCTGTTGTTGTATTACAGCGCCACCCAACAAGACATACTATTTGGGACCAAATGATCAAGAACTCTTCTTTGAAATTAAAGGACATTTTGCTAAAATTAAAGACCTTTTCCAGGAGTCCTGTGTGAACCCGGATTGTGTTCTGTTTTCCGGAGGAAAGCAAACAACGCAAGTGCAAGAAAGAGGAAAATGATCCTTTCATCACTTGAGTCGTTACTGTTAAGCTACACTGAAAGTAAAGGTCACGAACACGGTGCATCATTGCGCGCAATAATTTTGAGAGTTGACACACGATGTAATTTCTACATTGCGTGCAATGTTTCGCCATGTGTCAGGGCCTTAAACAGACCATCTCACAACATAATCAGAACCTGATCAGAACCTGCCGCTGCCGTCGCTAGCTAATGTATCTTTTTAAAATAAATTTTTGTACATTTATTAATTTATTTTAAATTATCTAATTAAAGGGGAGTGCCTCGCATGGGACCTCGCGACCCGTTCACACCCACCCCTTTTGGGTCATTATATCAAGTACGTGTTTATTATGAATGTCAAACCCAATAAAGTCGTTAAAAAATAATAACAATGCATTACTCGACCAATGATCAGCAAGAACCACCTCCCCCTTGTCTCCTGATACCCCGCTGTTCTGCGGCGCTCTACTCGCTGTCTTCGGGTAAGAAATATCTGAATAGCAAGAAAAGTACAATCGTCAAACTCTGATAGCCCTGAGTTCAACCTTTTCTTCAGGTTTTATTTGACAATATCGGCAATATTCTAACAGCACAGATACAAAACTGTCAGCGATAATCCCCATTCTTAACTTTTTCAACTGGATAAGAGTTCATTGGCTGGAAAAATATGGCTATATTTTCATTTGCAGCAACAAACTACATTGAGAAACGGTTTGTGGAACCAATATATGTGTCGTACAGTATTAAAAACAAAATATTTTAAAAAGCGTACAAAATTGAGCCACCTGTAGTTTTCCAACAAATAGATATTCGATTCGGCGTTGTTGCACATTTACAATTGCTAGATCACTCCACATGGATTTTTCAAAAAAAAAAAACATACAAAAATTATGTCTCAAAACAGTTTGGTGTTTCCTTTAAAAGCCAGATATTTTTTCCCACTCTTGTTAACACTTAACGCATATAAAACTATTCAAAGTAAATATGACCGGGCCCTTCGAGGTAACGTGCTTCTTCCATAACTAATAATACTGAAAACTGTATAATCTGAGATGAATAAACCATGGCATTATACTTTAAAAAAGACAGGACAACACGATTGAGATAAATCTGAGTAATAATCAAACTGTGTTTTAATGAACATCTATACATTACTGGTACTTACAAATTGTATCAAGTCAGGACTAGACTAGAGTTAAGAAGTAGAACATTTACAGCAATACAAATATGTAGGGTCCAATTTTGATACAAACTTAAGCCGGTTTTCCACTAGGCGAATTTTTTCGAGTACAGACATGCCGCAGTTTAATTCCAACAGACGACATAGTTTCCGCCGGCTCATTTCTCTTCGACGAAAAAATGAGTTCGAACAGTTTCTACTTTTTCGCCGCGAAAAAATTCGCTTCGCGCGAAACAATTTGCCTAGTGGAAAACCGGCTTTATAAATATAGAGTCAGCTGAGTGACGGGAACCGTATGTACCTCAGTTCTGTTTGACCTCAGATAAATAAGAACTGAAAACAATATGCATTGAATATATCCAACTAATAGTCACATCAGTACGATTCCACCAACCTCTCTCCATATCACCAACTGTCCTACACGATGTTCTTCGCTCATGGCCAGTAAGCAATAATATTTACAATATAACGCTATGTCACTCAGATCCTCTGTGATAAGATGGTTGGCAACAAGATGTCCCTGGCGGTGGTGCATGAAAATTACTGTTAGTTCATAAAATAATGTAAATCATTCTGTTAACTCCGCGGTTCGTACAGTAGTCCTTTGATATTCGAGGATACCGCGACTTTTTCCAAATCCTTTAGCAACTTCCCGTGAGTTAATCTTATCTAACAAACAATTCCAAACTATCCCGCAAGTTAACTGGGTTTGTGAGCAATTTAATTGGCCCATTACTAGATCAACCAACTAGGGACGACTTTCCGGGCCATCTTACGGTAATTTTGAACCATGTATTTTTTACCAAATGTCAACTACGCTTATTGTCGACATTTCTGTTTCCATTTCAGACGCTTATTAGGACACTACTAGTATCAGTGTACTTTACAAAACACGACAGTTAAAAAATCCAAACATTAATAAAAGCTTAATAATATCGTTTCTCAAGAAAACAAATGTCAGATCACAACTCAAACTTTATTAAACAAGAGGCTGTCACAACAGCCTGCACTCGGGGCTTTAACATTTTTGCGAAGTTTTGTTGCAGGCAAAGCAAA
>JAOBRH010194452.1:0-11780 GCA_027575125.1 Umimayanthus parasiticus | reverse complement strand
AAACTAGCACACTTTGCTGGTCCAGAACCAGCCCAGTTTCGTCGGTCCCGTGTGAACGAAACGCGGTTCTGTGCCAGAATTGGACCGGTCCCAAATCAGACCGGTCTCGTGTAAGCGGGGTCTGTTGCGTTTTAAAAAAACAACAGATTGTGGTAGTCACAATCTAGACTGATACTCAATGGAAAGTGAGATTTTTCTGCGATATTTTTGTAAAATTGTTATAAAGTTGTCCAAATATGTGCACATTTTTTCAAGAGTATCAAGGTATTTTAGGATTGAGCAATAATAATGTAAATAAGCCTGATAAACCCTTGGGGTGTTTATTAAAGTTATTATTTTTCTTGCAAATATTATTACTCGACCAAATCGTTTGCATTTCAAATGTAGTAGCAGTTAATTGAATAGCCCGGCTGTTCTTGGTTGTCAACAATTTGAACACATGCGAAGATGTCGGGTCGTATAGCACAAATAACCATCACAGGCATTGAAATATACAGACAATGCATTATTTATTCAGGATTCGAGGCTTGCTTTCTTTAAGCTTTAGATCTTAATATTCTATCTAAAACTAATATTTTTGTCAATCATATCCGTTAAATGGCCTCAAGTTTAACCGCTGAACGTAAAAATTTTATCTGTTTTTAATCGATAGTTGTAACACCACACGCTCCTCTAATTTCGCGGACTTCTTACACAAACCAATCAACATTTCGCAGACACAGTCTTTTGGCTGATTTAAAAAACACTCATTTAACACTCACTTAGTGTTAAAAAAACACCTAAAAATATTACATATTACATCATGTAGTCTCATGAAAACGCCTCTTGTGTGTGTGTGTGTGTTTTTTTTAAAAAAACAGCAGATTGTGGTAGCCACAATCCAGACTGATAATCAATGGGAAGTTAGATTTTTCAGCTATATTTTTGTAAAATTGCTATAAAGTTGTCAAAATATGTGTACATTTATCAAGAATATCAAGGTATTTTAGGACTAAGCATATAAATTAATGATGTAAATAAACCTGAAAACCCCTTGGGGTGTTTGTAAAAGTTATCATTATTCTTATAAATATTATTACATTTTTAGCTCGACCAAATCGTATATATCGATATAGTAGAAGTTAATTAAATAACCCGGCTGTGTTTGGTTGCCAACAATTTGAACATATACGAAGATATCGGACTGTATACAGTAAACACCCGCGTACAAGAACCTACATTTTTGCAAATCAGCCTGAACTGTTTCTTATATTTTGGGGGTCTAATTTACAAAATTTCAGCCTGTAGGTTCTTAATTCACTAGGTTCTTATATGCGGGTGTTTACTGTAGCACAAATAACCATCACATGCAATGAAATATACACTGACAACGCATTATTTAGTCAGGATTCGAGGCTTCAGTGCTTATTTTAAGCTTTAGATCTTAACACTATTTCTTAAAAAAAATAGTATTTTTGTCGACCCAGTATCCGTTAATAGGCCTCAAGTTTAATTAACCGCTGAACGTAAAAACCCTATCTTCTCCAATTTTGTCCTCTTCTTACACAAACCAATTAACATTTCGCAGACACATTCTGTTGGCTGCTTTGAAAAACACCTGGAAATATCACGTATTCCATCATGTAGTCTCATGAATACGCCTCTTGTAATGTTTTGTCTAAAAATGTTGGTATTGTTTGCTATTGAAGATCCTCTTCCTTTATTTTTGGAACTACCGTAAGACACTAAAAAATGTTATCCTAAAACTACACTATACAAATCCAAATAATTCTCTGAAAAGTAAAACGAAAACCAATTTTAGCGAACGCAAGCATACAGGTAATTTTTTAAAGTGTTATGAACTTGCACACCTAGTCTGCAACTAAATGTTCATCTGCAAACATGCTTCTGGCGCGGTTCAAGCGTTAGTGAGTAAACATAGATGTCTCCCGATATTAACATTTGTTTTGTTTAATTAGATAAACTCTCTTTAATCGTTTTCCCATATTGTAAAAGGGACTGACCCGGAGATTGTTTACAGAACCATACAATTAGGCCATCAAAATTAATGTCCTGTAGGGAGAGGGGGAGGGCATTGTTTCCAGATGGTTGGGGTACTTCGCAGGGAGCGATTGGACGGATTTTCGGTTTTTGGAGATCAGAGTTTTCGCTAAGTGATTGGAAAACAGATCAGATGTAATAGTAACGTTAATTCTTTGTTACATTTTGCGATTTTGAATTAGTTTAGAGTCTAAAACTTAGTATTGATTTGTAAATTGTCGGTTATCTTTGTAGTTTTCACTTCTTGGGCTTTAAACAGCTGACTGAAGACGACTTCTTAAACATGCTGTTTGCCGTACTATTGTTGAACTGCAAACTTCAAGCACATTACATTGTAAATTTAACGGTGTAAGTATAAATATATTCAAATAGACTCCTCACTAAAGTCAAATGTCATACATATTATATAAGGTAGTGGATGCAAACATATCAAAACTGAACATCTTCTTGTCCCATCATTTTGTTGTCGCATGTAGCTGTTTTGAGGTAAAGAAAAAGAGCGAAATACAACACTGTGTAAAATTTTGAAAAAAGTGAATAAAGAATGGACAAGAACGATTGTATCCTTTTCGGGATATCAATGCTGTTAATCAGTATTCTTGGTTTAGCTGGCAACACAGTAATTATGGTGGTTCTAGTTCAAAAAGAACACCGTCGAAGAGCTCTCACACCTTTGATGATAAACCTGGCAGCAGCAAACGTTTTGATTTGTCTCCTCGGTTATCCACAAAGCTTTTCCTTGAGTATCGTGGGACAGGAGACAAACATGTTCGGGAAACTGTCAAATCGACATCTATGCGAGTGGGTTGCGCGTTTGTAAGTGCAACTTGTGGCTTTGTGGCGATCATCTCGTTGAGCTCCGTGAGTGTGTTGACCTATAAAAGAGTCACCCGGCTGAGGCTAAGGAAGAAGAAGAAGGGAAAATTATTTTTTGTTTTAGTTTGGATTCTATCAATCTCACTTGTTACTCCCCCATTCTTTGCCTGGAACAGATTTATTTCAATGGAATCTGGAGTCAGTTGTTATCCGGATTGCCGGATATTTCAAGTTGCCGCAAATGTCTCTTACATCGTTTTCCTGGTGGTGTGTGGTTTCGTTGTTCCTCTTTGCAGCATCTGGTATTCCTTTATAATGGTTTACAGATAAGGAATGATAAATAATTCTGTTTCTTGAGTCAACGCTCTTTTAACAAAAAATTCCAGGGAGTCACTTCGTCAAAATCAACAGTGAACAGCAAAATGTACTTGAGAACAACATGTCCTCACGAAATACTAAGAATCGATGTCTTGTACCTTCTTGTTTACTAATAAAAACAAACCTTTAACCCGTTTGGAAGAGCGTTGTAATTGAAAAAACTGCCAAAGTTAAAACAAGCCGAAACACATCTAAGAAAATTATTAATTTCTTGTAAATTTTGAAATAGAAACGTGGAAATTGCGGAGGAGTAACGTAAATTTCTCATTTGATTGTAGTAAACAAACAATTCTAACCGAACAGAATAAAGTGAAACTGCATCACAGCTTGAATCGCAAAAGTCGGCCCAAAACTATTGAACGGTTGGGGCTCAAGTTCCATCCCTGTCTGGCCCCTGCGGTCAATACAGATAAATCAGAAAATCGCTTACTTGTTTCAAAGGGGTCATAATGAGGTTAACCGTATGTGGTAAAGCTTAAAAGTTATTATTTTTTGTTATATAGACAACAGCGGTTTACAAAGATTTAAGCTACTGAAAAAACATATAAACATACTTCGAAATGCCATAATTTTACAATTGTTAATATCAGAGAATCCGGCGGTAGTTTTTTGATGTTACAATACCTGCACCTGCCTTTGCAGTCGGCATCGCTTTGCATTGATTGTTCGTTTGTATGCAGTTTATACAATAAACAGAATAACACATGGACGCTTGGAGAAATGGAATTCAATATCTCACTGGTTTGTTTGCCGTGCTTACTCCTGAGCACTGGAAGTTGAATGTCATATCCCCGAGCGCCTATATAGTATTCTCTTCCAAGCTGAATTTCGATATTTTTTGTCAATCGATCGTAACCGTTAAATGACTTTACGTGTAACCACAGAACGTAAACTCCATTTAAAGAACCTCTTTTACAACAAACCAACTAAAGTTTTGCAGACGAATTTTGTAGTATGCCTTGGAAAAAACAAATTGTTACATTTTGGTAAACAACTACGCATTTCCAACCGTATTTCAGTAAATAGCTGCATGATAACGCATCTTGTATAACAAATATGTTATATCTAAATTAGTTGGTATTGTCTGTTCTCGAAGATGTTTTTAGGTAATAAGTAGAAAAATCATTAGATACTAAAAGAAGGCCTCCTAAAGTGTAATTTAATTCATTCTGCGTAAACTTTAACACAGCTCCCTGAGAACTAGGAGGAAAACGTTTTAGCAACACAAGTGATTACAGGCTTCTTTAAGAAATTAACTGTTTCAGTATAAACACAATCAAATATACTCGTCAGTGAAGGTCATACATATTTTATAAGGTGGTGAATGTAGAAACTTTAAAAATAAAGATCTTCGTGTTCCATCGTTCTGTTGTCGCACGTAGTTGTTCTCAGGTAAAGAAAAAGAGCGAAAAACACCACTCTATAAATAGTTTGCAGAAAGAGTGAAAAACAAAATAGCGTATATATGATGGACAAGAGTGATCGTATCCTTTTCGGGATAGCAATGCTGTTAATCATTATTCTTGGCCTCGCTGGCAACACAATAACTATCGTGGTTCTATTTCAAAGAGAACACCGTCGAAGAGCTATCACACCTCTGATGATAAACCTGGCTGCAGCAAACGTTTTGATTTGTCTCCTCGGTTATCCGCAAAGCTTTTCCTTGAGTATCGTGGGACAGAAGACAAACATGTTCGCTGAAGTGTCAAATCGCCATCTTTGTGAGTGGACTGCGTTTATAAATGCAACATGTGGCTTCGGCGCGATCATCTCGCTGAGCTTCATGAGTGTGATGACCTATAAAAGGGTCACCCGGCTGAGGTTAAGGAAGAAGGGAAAATCTTGGGTTGTCTCTGTTGTTTTAGTTTGGTTTCTATCAATCTCACTTGCTGCTCCCCCGTTCTTCGGCTGGAACAGATTTATTCCAATGGAATCTGGAGTCAGTTGTCATCCGGATTGGATATCTCAAGTTGCCGCAGATGTCTCTTACATCGTTTTCCTGGTGGTGTGTGGTTTCGTTGTTCCTCTTTGCATCATCTGCTATTCCTTCACAATGGTTTACAGGTAAGAATGAGGTACAGTTCTGTATCTTGACTCACCTTTCATTTAAAAGAAATCTCCAAGAAGTCACCTCGTCAAAATTGACATTGGACAGCAAAATGTATGTGGTTTTTTTTTACCAATGTGAATAAACCTTTAACCGTTTGTAAAACTGTTGAAACTGCAAAAAACTGCAAAAAGCTGAAGCACATCTTAGACCGAGTCTAAGGAAACAAGCGTTCAACTTCCTGTAAAATTTGAAAAGGAAACGTGGAAATCACGAAAGAGCAACGTAATTGATTGTAGGAAACAGACAGTTCTTAGCATATAGTGCTGTTAAATGTTACACTAGAATAAGAACGTGCTTAAGAACATTTGAAGATAAGATCTTAAAAACTTTCAACCTCATGCATCAGTCCTACCATAGAAGTTCGAAGAATAAGAAAAGGGAATGTAGGAATCTTTACCCCATCCTTACAATGGAGATCTGCCGCACAGGATCCACAGTTACCCGTTTTAACTTTAATTTCACTTAACAAACAACAGACTGTAGCGGCCATAGTTCAGATACTGAAAAAAAACTCATAGGCATTTCTCTGAATATTTTTATACACGTTACAAAATTTCCCAATATTGCATTCGCTCCTCACTACTGGGACTCATCCAAGTTATATTCTAGCAAATGTAACTGCAGCAATTAAAAACCCCTTTCTTTGGTTTTCAACAAATTCAAGATCGATCAACAGGTACAAGTCGCACCAACACTTGGACCGCGCTAGATGATTGCTTGCTGATGAGTGTTTATTTGCATTTTAGCGTGCAAGAGGAAGCTCTGCAAACAAAAGCTTCTTAGCAAGAAAGTTTCTAGCGCGGTTTAAGAGCTAGTGTGACTGTAACCATAGTCGCTTAAGCGATAACATCATCACATATGTGGTGGTCGTGGTCAGGTCGCACAGTGGCATATCTATTTTGGTATGAATTTTGGATTGTTTATTTCCTTCAACCAAAGCATTTTCGTTTGTTCAACCCAAATTGCAATTCACCCCCCCCCCCCCCTCCCCCATGCACGAAGGGCTTTCGAGCGTAAATTACACTGATAATCAAGGATAATGCACGCTGGGTCAGAAAACGAATTTTTTGCTAGTCTTATGAGTAAGCAAAATATATTTCACGAAATATTTCTATTCATACTTCAGTCACAACAAAATCACTACTAATTACTGTTTGTTTAAGGTTCGTGCACTAGAGAACATTTTTGTGACACATTTTCAGTTTGAACAGTTTAAGCCTACAATAGAAAACTGTGAGGATAACAACTTTTTCAAGTTTGATGTACATGCAAGTCCACTGTTCTATGAATCATCACTCTCCAGTTGCCAGACTTCATATGTTTATAAAGAGCAACATGTATGTTTGACTTTCACAATAATACAACTTCACCTGCATTTTCCGATTTGTTTTCAATCAATCCGAAGAGTCCACAAATATAATACAAGGTTCTCATCGAGATCATTTTACTTCACTCCTACCGTGTGCACAAATGCAGAAAATTCAGCTTAAAATACAAAGGCCTTCTTATCTGGAATTCTATTGACCGCAATACAAAACAAAATCTTATAAAAATAAGTTCAAAGACACACAGTTGATTGAAAAGTTATCTCTCCAAACTGTAACAATTGGAACTGCATATTTTTATTCTGAAGAAGATAGTAGTTGCAATCGAAAATTCAGTTTTTAAAAACATTTTTAAAAACTATTTGAATCAGATCAGATACATCGTCTTTAAACACACATTTATTTTTGTATTTGTATCATTTTTTCTCAATACTTGTATTCTATACAGGTACATTCAACATTTCATTAACAGCTTTTTCTTCAATATGAAGAAAAGACGTTAATAAAGCCTTGGTACATTTTACCAAAGTACTTGGTGCTTTTATCATATTAGTTTTTTTGTTCCTAATTGTTCCTTTTTTCATTCTTTTGACCATATCAACTGTTTTCATCAAACAATAGTGGATAGTTCATATTAGTCACGAATAAATTAAAAACTCCCCTATAATTAATATCACTTTTGCAAGTCTTGAGTGTTAATAAAATTGTTGTTGTTGTTATAAAAAACTTCATCCACACGAAAACATTTATCTCGCACATTTTTTTTAGCCTGAACCCACACGAAAACATGCTCTTTGATACACATTCAGAATACTTTGACACATCTTCTTGATGGGCCGTTTTCAAATGCGACACATTTTCTTTGCCACAAAAGACTTATTGGCGCCAGATTTATGGGACCCTATTTTGTACTCACGCAATTTGCCATATTCTCCTAGGTGCACAAGGAAACACGTTTTTTAATTTATTGCTTCATTACTTTATTAATTTAATCATTTTAAGTTTTGCTTCTCCATTTGACTTTATAAATCAGCATTAATAATATCTTAAACATCTTTATAAAAACAACTCCGTTTCCACGTTACATCATGACACTCTTGTTGTTTTACAAGATTGTTGAGGCCGCAAATTGCCCAAACGTTTTTAAGAAAATATATTTGGCTGAAATTAAGAATATTATCAGGTCAGAAAAATGTGACACGTTCTCAAACAAAAATGAGTGTATATAGCTAAAACACAATCAATAGTTCCTTAATGTAACAAAAGTTAGAAAATTTTAAGCAAATTTTTTTCCACGAACAGAAGCAGCCTACGATCCAACCGGAACATCGCTCCATACCTTCACCGCTAATCATCGCATTTACTTATAAAAAATCTAAATAACAAAAAGAAATTCAAATTTCCAATACATCGCCCATTTGGTATTCCTTTATTTTTTCCTTTGTTATTCAAATTTCTTATGCTTTAGCTTATTCTTATCTCACAAGTGTGAACTAGGCTAAAAGCACTGTGTAATCACAAAGAAATCTGACGAGGAAACAAAAAGAAACACATTTTTACTACAGATCGCAAGAAAAAAAATTGGTTTCACATCAAATGTTATTGTTAGCTTTTTCAGTTAATGTCTAAAAAATACTGTTACTTGAAATCAGAAAATCGAAATATTGCGTCACAAAAGCTAAATTTGAATCCTTGAATGAAACTTACAGTACCCAACACAAAATATGCTATTCAAAGAAAAGTTTAAGGCAAAAATTCGTTGTCCTTCCTTTTTTCAGGCCTTTTTGTCCTATTAGAACAATTTGCTACATGAACCTGATGCACACGTTTGTCATTAATTCTACGATAAAGCAAACGTGAAATAGCCCCCTCAATGTCAGAACAGGATCTTTACAACCTTGGTTGAAATTAAACTGTTGCTTGTTTATCTCACAGGTACATCCGGGCGTCATCCCTTCCTCTTAAGAGTCGCGCTAAACGTAGGTCGATAGAAATCCAGAGGAAGACATTAAGAATCATCGTAACGTCCATGATAGCGTTTGTCATAAGCTGGTCGCCATATTGCGTCGTTAGTGTCGGCTCCACAATCAGGGGCGTGTCCCTGCTGTCTCCTGATATCTCCCTCATACCAGAAGTCATGGCCAAAGCATCGGTAGTGTCCAATCCAATAATCTATTGCGGACTAAAGGCCAGTTTCAGAGCGACGTTCTATCGCCTTGTCCGTCGCTGCTTCGGAAAAGGAAGACACCCGGAACGGAAGTACGCGATATCTGCTTCGGGTTATGGAAGCTCTTCATGGCGCACGCGCAGTAATGGCTCTAACTCAGGGAATTCCTCGTGGAGAAATAAATCAGACACCAAACAACCAAATTCTGACAAGGTTGGCGAGACAGCCTTATAAAGGTTAGACCACGCATTTTCCTCACCCGCTTGGTAACAGTCCGAACCAAAATAATAGGTTAGAACGTGCATGCGCGTGTTGGGTCTACAAACAGATAACAAAAACACATGCTATATCAGCGTATATTAAGCAAGAACATACAAGTGTTTTACGAAGCTTAGACTGAGAGCAGAGCTTACGTAATCGGCAATTAGGTGGAACGAATTCGTGTCTCCACGGAAGCTGCTTACTTTGATGGAAAAAACTTTCAAAATTACAAAAGGACTCGAACAAGCTCAAACGAGTGCTCTAGACAATCTAGCGTTAAGAGTCATCTTGCTCCTAAGTTACTTTAACTCATCTAGCTAACTATGCCTTTCTCCTCCGCACAGATTCCCTGCAAGCGCGCGAGGCCAATTAATATATATAGGAGTACTGGGGAGGAAAAAGGTGAGCGCACGGGTGCCTCTGGGAAGGTGGAAGTCAGCAAGGGGAAATCCGTAATCATACTATCCACAACACATCACAAATTGTATTTGCCAATGACTGTGTACTAGAGGTTACCCTTAAATCACTTCTTCGGTAAGGACGTAGCTCCATTGTCACTTATTACGATTGTTCAACAAAGCAGCTTCTTTGTACTTGTTTGGTTGCGTATTAAGGTGTTGGTTATTATGGTTGTTATTATTCGATTAGCCAATCAGAGCGCTGCTTCTGGCAGCTACGGGTCGACCCCATACCTTATATGTGACATTTGTTGTTTTATTCAGGATCCTTAGAACATTCTAAGCTATGTTCCCAAACATATTTGATTCGGATTTTCCTTCACGAAGAAATTGTGTTTCAAAATAGCTGAGAAAGAGGCAGAATGGGCTCTATAGTAAAAAAAACTCCTGACGCCAAAACGGGAGTTCGTTTGCAAGTTCTTGATATTAGCATTGAAATTGCCATATTGGAGGTTGTATCCAAGTGCTGGAAGTTGTATTTACTGCTTCTGGACCAGTTCCCATAGAAGGAGCTTACAAATGTTCACATCGAGCCCCTGTTATGATGTCGTGAGTGTTCTCGGACCAATTCTTCCCTTTGCTCTCCATAAACATAAATCCGAATAGTTAACATTTAATTACCACCTAGCTTAGAATGCCTTAAAGATCCGCAATAGAAAAAGCCCTTAACGCTTTAATTCCGTTCCTCAAATAGGAAAAGGATGAAAGTTATTTACGTCTTATCTAATACAATTTCAACCAAAACCGATCGATTCTTTCCAAACGTTACAACACACTGTGTCTATTTTCTTTCTCATCTATATCTTCCATTTGAGTATAAACCAAGTCAGTCACTCTTCCAAGCGCAAGTGGGGATCACATCATGTCGTGTTGAAATGTTGCGATACGCTGTAACCTCAGTACCCTCTAATGACTTGTTTCATCAACCAAATAATCTACGATTTTCGCTTGAATAGTGGACCGTTGCTTATCCAGCGAGTCAATGAAAAGGGTTAGTTTAGGATTATGACCGATTTGGGTTAGGTTTAAGGTTTTGGTTAAGTTTAGGGTTAATGTAACGTTAGATTGAGGTTTTGACCCACAACGTATTTAATATAGCACACTGGTCCATTAGGGGTGGGATCAACGTTATGTAGTTGGAGTTCTGAACTTCCTGATGTTCAACAATTGTGATTTCGATATGATAAACGATCTTTGCAGTTTAATTGCAACTTAAGCAGTTGCGAATATTTCCCTGAAAAAAATCAGGTCTCAACGGGAATCAAACCGACGACTTCTGCGATGCCGGGGTAGTTGCTCAAACCACTGAGCTATGAAGTCATTCATGGTAGGCAGGTCAGTTGTGAGTTCTAATAAACCCGTGGCCTCTGCGATGCCGGGGCAGTTGCTCAAACTACTGAGCTATGAAGTTATTCATGGTAGGCAGGTCAATTGTGATTTCTAATAAACCCATGATCTCTGCGATGCCGGGGCAGTTGCTCAAACCACTGAGCTGTGAAGTCATTCATGGTAGGCAGGTCAGTTGTGAGTTCTAACAAACCCGTGACCTCTGCGATGCCGGGGCAGTTGCTCAAACCACTGAGCTATGAAGTCATTCACGGAAGCCGGGCAGACTAAATGAGAGTTGTAGCAAACCCGTGCTATCGTTGGAAGTGTGGATGAAGGTACATAAAATATAATCATAGTTGAAACTGCGGTGAAGAGTAGATATTAGAAATTATCTTCCTAGTTTTAATTACAACTTGAGCAGTTGCAACTATTTGCATGAAAAAATTTCAGGCCTCTACGAGAATCGATCCCATGACCAGGGACCGCGGAGCAGGGAGGAGGGACACGTGCCCCCCCCCCCATATTTTAAAGATTACAGAGAATTAGTAAGAAAAGTGTCTTCCCCCCTTCCCCCCAAATTGAGTCACTTACGGTGTCCATCCAATCTCAAAGTTGCTCCGCGGTCCCTGATGACTTCTGCCGGGGAAGATGTTAACACTATCCAGCCCGGGCATTTTTGGCTCGTCACAGACCGGGGGGGTGGCGCACAAAATGCCCCTATCATAATTTTTTTGTTATTGGGCGTATAATGATGAAACTTGGCAAACGCGTTAAGTGTTTCAAGCTCAACGTAATGATGGGGTTTTGGTGGGTTAATTGGCTGTGACGTCATAATGACGTAATAGCATATGGTATCTCGGTATAACTCGTTTACTTATGGTTAGAACGCTCTTTAC
>JAOBRH010192230.1:0-11787 GCA_027575125.1 Umimayanthus parasiticus | reverse complement strand
TGATGATGATGAGCCCCGGAATTTCAATTGATTGAGAATTCTGGTTCAACTCTTTATAGATTTCATCCGGACGTTCACTTGGGACAAGAAATTGGAGATGTATGTGAAATCCAGCGGGATCCTGGGGGGTCAGGGCAAAATGCCAACAGTGGTGTCCCCTGAGTTGTACCGCATCCGCTTTACCGAGGCCATGCAGAGATACTTCCTGATGGTACCTGACAGATGGACGGGGCTGGGAAATGAATTGGACTGAAGGCCAAAGTTGTTTGGGCCCTGTGGAGGTACTTCCAAATGGATGCCGACAAGTGGAAAGCATCCTCAATTAAATTTCTTGTAAGATATAAAATGCCCAAGAAAAGATTACCTTACTTATTAGTCCTTACCTCGGAATCGTTTATGCATCCACCGAAATCACTACTTTTAACACTCGCGTTCCAAGGGAACAGGGCAACACTTACTGTTTAAATAGTAAGCAAATTTGTTTTCGGTTTCTGCGTCGATCGCCATTTTGTTTTGTTTTGGTACACCGCCGACACACAATACGGTGGGAACCACGATTCTCCTTTGTCCGCCGGCGGGAGCCCCGAGGCTCGAATGCCCGAGCGAGCCGTGATTGAGGGGAAAGGAGGAGGGGAATGAAACAAACATCACATGACCAGGTCTCCACCAATCACGATCTTTTATCAGGGGGTGTGTTTTCGGCATATGCGTGAAACTCGCCCCCGTTGAGACTGTTGACGTAACATGTCATCACCTTGCAGAAGGTAATTGCCGTAATTGTTCCAAAAATATATTCTAAGCCTAATTTATGTCAAATGTGACACCCGATCGCAAAAATTTAAATATTTCTGCGCCTTCAGTTTGAAGCTTTCGGCGGACATCACCTAGCGCCATGTCGTAATGCCCGTATTATGTGTCGGCGGTGTACCGAAACAAAACAGTCAGAACAAAACGGCGACCAAAGCTCCTGGATCGCAGCAGAAATAGAAATCAAATAGTAAGTGTTGCCGTGTTCCCTTGTCGTGTTCGTGGTAATTTTATACCTCGCAGTTGGTAAAGGGCGAGTTCCGGTCCCACAAACAGACCGAGTTCTTTGATCCCTTTTGGGTCAAGTGCGAAGGTAAAACTGAGGAGGGTCCATACGTGATACGGATATTTTGGATGTGTACTGTGGAGAATTGAGGATCTTAGTCAATGAACCGACAGTAAATTGTGAATCCATAATTTCTGAAATCAAGTTCCTATATTACTGAGTTTTCTGGATTCAAACAAGAGGAAATATCAAAACACGCGTCTGAGGTTATCCAAATAATACACCTTGTTACTAAGTCATTAGATGATTAAAAATGTGAAATAAATGTAGATATAAAAAAATCCACACAGATTTTGGAAAGAGAAAAAAGAAGAATGTACGTTTTCGAATCTTGAAAATTTATTACTAAAACTGCTGTGCGGTTAGTAGTGATATGTCAGATATTTTATTTCGATTATAAAAATTAACATGTGTTTATAAAATCACACACAAAGAATAAAATGTGATACTTTTCTATTTCTAAATCATAGCAAGCATAGTTTGCCCAAATAATTTCCACCATTTCAATTGCGTTTCAGTTTCCACCATCGAGGCTTAGTGCTTTTGTCGCACCAAACGTTTTTGAATTACGAAACTTTTTGTTCGTGATAATTGAAGGTTGTATAGTTAAAGACTGCATTGTGCCTTGTGATGCATTATGATACTAAATCAAGCCTTTGTGTTCTTTGAGTTTCAAGTCGGTAAAGTTTAATTGAGGGAGAGATGTAGGTAAGAAAACGCAACGGCGAGGGAGGGGAAAGACATTCCTACTGCCAGGGGGGAGGGGAAAGGCAATCCTACTGCCAGGGGGTAAAAGGCAATCCTACTGCCAGGGGGAGGTGAAAGGCAACCCTACTGCCAGGGGGAGGGGAAAGGCAACCCTACTGCCAGGGGGAGGTGAAAGGCAAGCTCTACGCCCCAACCGACCCTCGCCGAGCAGCTAACGCTAGATTTTCCAAACTAACAACTGTTGTTTCCGGATCTCTCAAATTTAACAGTTTTGATTATAACTTTTCTGGTACGTGTCATAACTCTCCCCACTATTCGTATAGTATATTTATGGGAGTCGGAATAGAAATACAGAAATAAACCGCTATTTCTTCTGTCAAAAAACCCACACTGTTCCAGTTCGATAGAAATTAGTCAATCACAAGTTCTCTTTTAGTTTAAAGACCAATTTGTATTCATGTGCTTTGCGAGTGTTGTTGTTGTTTACATCTTATCAACAACACAGTACAGTTCTATTGTTTCATCCCAAGTGGAGTTTTACATGTTGATACACTCCTATTTATTGGAGTAGGAAGTTAGAACAATACAGCTAGCCTGATTGGACATTTTCAGAAGTCAGTATGACAAACTGCCTTTTATTGGGTACCAAGAAATTGAATTACACTGGCCGCAAAGCATCTTGGTTCCAAATGGTTCTTTAAGGTCTGTTTTGTTTGGTCATGCAACTCGAAGTTGAGTATGTTTCTGTTGTGACGCTCAGACTCGTATCCAGTCGTCTGACCTGCTTTTTTCGTCAGTCGAAGGAAAATGGGGCCAGAGAATGCGAGAATTTCACCGCAAACGACTGGATACGGGTCTGAGCAAAGCTGTAGGAGACGCGTGTATGAGTATATTTTTATATTAACTGGCGTAGTATAGAGCTAATGCTTGCTATGGTACAGTGTAATACAACATAATATCATTCGTCTCGTATGTGTTAACGTTTGACACGAATTTATACCCTGGGTAAGCATTTATCGGCTGAGTGATGCCGTCGACTGCCGCCAAAAAATTCTAATAATTTTTATAGATGCGAGGTATTAGAAGATACAATTTTACAGTCATATGTAATGGAATTAATGCGAAAAGAATAAGATTTGTTGTAAATAGGAAAAGATTTGAGTTCTATTTATTAATGTCGCCTTTCGAAAGTTAATAAAAAGCAGTAAAAATGTTATTTGAATTGAAACAGTTGTTCGAGTGATTGGGGAGCTCTGTAGATAGTCTGGTCTAGAGGTGGGCTTTTTTTCGAGATTGCTTTTGCAAACTAAAGAGGGTTGTTTCCTTTCGAGGTGGGCTTCTTGTCGATATTAAGCCCACTGGGCTTGTTTTCAAGGTTTTATGGTATATGGTCAAAGGCTTTCCCTGTTACAGAATGATCCCAGTTACAAATTGCTTTTCCATATTTAATGTATTGTTTATGGTTAAAAAAGGTGGAGCCGGTATCCCAGTTTGATAAGCTCATCTCGTCACGTTCTCATATTTGACTACGAGTACGAGAACAAGTTCTTAGAGTAAAAAATCTTAATGTTGACTTGCGAGATCTTCAGCAGTTCTCGTAGCAACCAGGGCCCGGTTGTTCCAAAGTTGGTTGGCGCTTTCCAAGGGTTAAATTTTTAACCCACGGTTTGGTTTACCTCCTTAAAGGTTGACTTAGGCTGTCATTTCGGGTTTACGTAATTGAGTTTCCTTGGAGTGTACTTCAGTAATACTTTAGAAAGACTGGATGTGTTTCTCGATAAAATAATCTTGCTTAAAGTTTCATCTAACCCTGGATTATATTTAACCCACTTTCGATCAACCGGGGCCCAGGAGGATGGCCATTACCCGTCAACGATTTTGCGAACTCTTCTCACGGATTTGATCGTACCAAGAGGTCGTACTCGTTGTCAAAACTAAAGGTCTCTAAGATCACCATCACTGCTTCCCAGAAAAAGCCCTTTGCACAAAATTATCCAAGAGTGAACGAGATGCCGTAGGTTAAACTCTTTGATACTAAAACTTTCAATAATTTCTTGGAGTTGGTGTGTTTTTCTTCTTGTTGGAAGTTCGAGGTTAGTTTCCAATCCAAACTAAAAAAGAATAAGAATCAAGACTTGATACGAATAATTCGACTCGACTATTAACCGTGGTCAAACTTTTGGTTTTCATTTTAACACAAGGACGGGTTTGAATCACTTGCTTTTTGTGCATAAACGAACAAAAGATTACTGAGCTCCCTGGGTTAACTCTTAATAAAACCTGCAGGGCCCAGGTTAGCACTAATCGGGCTTTGAACAACGGGGCCCAGAGAAATTTAAATTGTACGTGTACTACTACACGCTTTATTTTTATAAGAACAATTTTATAAGAACAACGAGGCTCAAATTTGCCCAAAAATTGAGAACAAGCTAAGAACAATTGAGGCTCGGCTTCGGATTCCAATTTTATTGAAAAACACAACACATCACGTCATTACATGTAGCGTTTCCTTGCAGGTTTTTCTGCGGTTAGAAACACTGACGGGAGTGAGCAAAGAAGAAAATCAAAACTGTGCCGCACGTGTTTTTAAAAACTAAACTAAAACTTTTATGACAGTGCCGAAGTGTATAATTGACATGATGGGAACAAGAACAATTTAAGAACAATTTAAGAACAATTGAGGCGCAAATTGTGCAAAAACTTAAGAACAACGAGCCTCGGCCAAAATTTACCGGTTCTTATAAAAAAAGCGTGTAGTAAACTAATGGTGAAATTTGTAAAAATAAATTCTATATTTGTATTTTACAAAACTAAAAAATCGCCTGAATTAAACGTTTTTATTTCGGAATTTGCCACATCGAAAAATCGTAATTCTTATTTTATGAAACTATTCTATAATTTGTAGCTCACGACAACGAAAAGTTGTCCTTTGAGGGGAACCTAGAAAGGATCGTGTAAATGCATGCAAGTTTTAAGGCAAAGTGTCGCCTGACACTCCTGACTGCTCGTCTGCGTTGTAGTCGTAGAACGCATGGATATGAAAAATGTAAATAATTCTAATGCTGTTGTCAACTGCAGGATCCCATTTATTATTCAGTCAAATTGCTATTTACTTTATTCCAAGAGTGTTTAACAAGCTTCGAACTTCAATTTGTTTTCAGTTTACGGCTAACAAAGTTTTATTACTGTTAAAACGAAGCTGGTTGCAATTTTCCCGAAAATCTGCTTTTAACTCTGAAGGTTTATTCTCGTCTTTGCCGGTCTAAAAGAAGACGTGATGACATTGTACTTCAGGGTAGGTTTCTTGGACAATCTTCACTTACTATTCAAACACAGGTGATTATGTAAATTAGAAGTGGAAAATCCCTCTATTGTGGCATAATGGCGAAACCAAACAGCTTTGTTCAGAATTTGTATCAACTGATACATGGAAACAACAACCAAAAATTATTTTGTTGTCGTTTGTCCAAGATTTGAGCCATGGACGTAGATATATATTGGAGCATAAACCGTCTTCATCGCTTAAATGTGTCAATTTTATTGACTTTACCGTTTCAAAACAGCTGTTTTCTATTGAATATCCCGACGTAGCCAGATAATTCTTTGGCAGGATAATTAGAGATATAGAATCTTTAGGCTTATTCTTTATCTTTCTCATCATTATCAGATGGTAAAAAATCTTCTTTTGGATCACACAAATGAACCTCCACTTCGGCTAAAGTCACTCTTGAACCAGGCATCGCACGACTTGAAATAAATTTCTGCCATTTCCGCGATGCGTTTTCTCCGTGAATTGCATCAAACAGAAACTGCGCTTCATTTTCCGTAATAGTATGTCTTTTTTCGCGATCTAACATAGCAAATTCCCATTCTAGATCTTTCATAAGGAAGTAGCGGCGATCCATTTCTTCTAGAACATCCAGTACCTCTTCTCTGAAGCACAAACAACAGAAGCACACTGTCTCTATCGAGGCTTCAATTTGCCGCAAGCTCAATGTATTCGTAGGTCTTAACTCGTGGAAAACCTTTTGCAATAGAGAGGCGGAAACGTATTCCAGTTGATCTCCAAAGGTTTGAAGATATGATGAAACCAGTGCGTTTTTGTCTGTCCATGTTGTCTCTTCCATTTTTCTAGTATCTTCCAGCGAGGCCATTGTTTAACAATGAGAGATAAAATGAAAGCAATTTCCCATCATACAGTTATCGTTTGCTGTTTGTTGCTAGGGCCAGTTGACAGTTAGAAAAAATTGTCTGTTAACTTAGTAAAACAGTACTGGTAAGAGAAGCGAGAGGAAACGTTTTGCAATTATAGATAAATAATTTATCAAAACTTTAGAAGTAAATTAAATCGTACGTATCAAACTAAGCCCTGGGTGTTAAGAGCCAGTATGTCATTGTGTCAGCCAGTAGTTTTGTGGTTCGAGAAGGGAAAGTTGTAAATTATGGCTGAGCAGTCATTGCGCATCACACACTGCGCAAGAGCCAATCACGGACGTATGAAAATGACAATGTTTTATTTGCACCATGGTATATAGTAAATATCATATCATATCATAGTAGTAACGTAAAGTATAGTAGATATATAAACTAGCCTTATTGCAAGATGCTAGCTAAATGGAAGGATATCTATGAATAATTGTGGTTTATTTTGTTAAATTACAAAATTTCTTAAACATCTGTTGTGTCTTGTTTCTCTATTTTTCAGCCTCTTTTTGGAACGTTCGCTGGTAACGATTCCTCTTCCAGCCGACATATCTGAACTGCTCGATTGACTATTGCCCAGCTCGCAACGCGGTCAAACCAATTGTCAAACGGTCAGTTTGAACAGTCTGCTCCGACGAAGGGCTAACGCTCGAAACGTCAGCTAAACACCATAGCCCACAGGCGAAAAACATGCCATATCAACTTTTGTTGATCAAACCCATATTCAGCGTACTCGCCCACGCAGGAAAAACAGTTTTTTTCAAAACTAGTCTTCCTGTGTTCATTTATAGTCTACTTAGTAACGTGTAGAATAGATAACTTTCTTTCAACTAGTTTTTGTGGAGGGGAGTGTGGCGAGGGCCCAAAATTTCATCACTTACAGGAGGTACCAAACGTTTTGTTGGAATACCCTTCACTCACAACACATATTTATTTTCGGGCCCTTAAAATATCAAGGTATTTCCCGCATTGGAGATCTGTTTTGGGTGATTCTTTAAGGGGTCGTTGTACATAATCGCTGTGTAATGACTGTAGAAAACATTACAATTAGGTGATCCCTGGGGCGGATCCAGGGATGGTTCGGGTGGTTCGGTCGAACCCCCTAAAGTGAAACAAGCGCAAATATCTTGACAATACTGTAGGCGGACGTAAATCTGATCCCCTCCTCACTAAATAAAGTAAAGTAAAAGTAAAGTAAAAAAGTAAAGTAAAGTAAAGTGAAGTAAAGTAAAGTAAAGTAAAGTGAAGTGAAGTAAAGTAAAGTGAAGTAAAGTAAAGTAAAGTAAAGTAAAGTGAAGTGAAGTGAAGTGAAGTGAAGTGAAGTAAAGTAAAGTGAAGTGAAGTAAAGTAAAGTGAAGTCAAGTCAAGTCAAGTCAAGTGAAGTGAAGTGAAGTAAAGTGAAGTGAAGTAAAGTAAAGTAAAGTAAAGTAGAGTAAAGTAAAGTAAAGTAAAGTAAAGTAGAGTAGAGTAAAGTAAAGTAAAGTGAAGTAAAGTGAAGTGAAGTGAAGTGAAGTGAAGTGAAGTGAAGTGAAGTGAAGTGAAGTGAAGTGAAGTGAAGTGAAGTAAAGTACAGTAGAGTAGAGTAGAGTAGAGTAAAGTAAAGTAGAGTAGAGTGAAGTGAAGTGAAGTGAAGTGAAGTGAGGTGAGGTGAGGTGAGGTGAGGGGAGGCGAGGCGAGGCGAGGCGAGGCGAGGTGGCGTGGCGTGGCGTGGCGTGGCCTGGTGGCGTGGCCTGGCGTTGCGTGACGTGACGTGACGTGACGTGAAGTGAAGTGAAGTAAAGTAAAGTAAAGTAAAGACCCTTTATTTATTGAGGGTAACACATTTACATCCATAGGGTGTACTCTCTCACGTGGCCCTCATCACTGACCACAACACCGGCATTAGCCTACTCCTATCGACAAGTGCGTGGGTTCTTTTAAGTCCCCCGATAGAACGTTGAGAGACTGGACCAACGGCTTAACGTCCCTGTCCACGGACGGTGTGGCGAAAGAAAGTCGCCCAAAGTTCAACCCTCGACCAGGCCGGGGATTGAACCCGGGACCTCCTGGTTGGCAGTCAGAGATCTAACCAACTGCGCTAACCTCGCACACACAAATGTTGGAATCCGCCCCAGGATCCACCTAGTTATTCCACATATCACTAGAGCAGAAATTATCAATGCAGCATCTATTACTTCGTTTGAAGTAACTGTTAACTAAGGATCTATTTAGGAAAGGGATGTGACTCTTTAATTAATGAGCACCCTTTCATGGCTTCGCCTCAGACAGGTAAATTTTGAAATTTACTCTGGAGGTGTTCATTCAGTGAAAAGCTCCGCGCCCGCATCTCATTGGTCGAAAGCCATTGAAGTTACAAGCAAATCCTCCTCTAAATCCAAACTGCACACAAGATCCTTGGCCATCAAATTCGCCGCGCACTCCACCTCTGTTACAGTGGAATATAAAACAGAACATCAGCAATCTGTTCACTTAACTTCTCAGAAGCTAGAGGCTCATTGATATCTATTCTTTTATGAATAGTTATTTGAAATGATAGCAAAATTGTAATAGTTTTAATGTGGAGCGAATCCAGGATCTTAGCAAGTGGTCAGTTTGGAATGATTAACTTCTAAGAATCGATATTTGTGTTTTCAACAAACATGGATAACAACAGATATCTCAGCTATCTGATTTGATATAAATTCCAAGCTACAAGCGTTCTACCCTTTGTACCAAGCCGTAAGAATCAAGGCACGTACAGAACAATCCTGGGCGGAAATTATCAAACAGCATCGTTGTACACCATGTTTGTAACAATTCCTTTGTCATATTGGCAATGTATGACAACTACAATAGGAATACCTAACAATGTTATTGAAAATACACGAAATTTCATTAATCTAACCACTCGTATCTAATTGTCATCACAGTAGCATCGTGAACTTCTACAGACTCGAGATTTGTAGCTCCAAATCCCTTTGCAGCTGGAATGTGGAGTGCCAGTGTTGCTACACGACATCAGTGCATTGGATCAAATAGCAACATTGTTTTTGTCATTCATGATGTCACAATGTTTCCAATATGTATAAATAACTAAATCGTTAAAAATTTGAAATGAACAAAAATATTTTGGTATAGTGAACCGCACTAAAGGGAAAGGTAAAGCGACTTTCTTTAACGAGGGTAACACGTGACAGTAATTGACTGATAAACTTGTGGCCCTTGGTGCGCACTTTACCCCCTTTCTCTGTCAGTGCTCCGTTTTACGGGTATTTAAAGCTAAAGCTAAACGGATCAGAAGAAAGTCGAAACAGACGTTAGAGTCACCGAGGATCGAACTGGGAACCTCTAGCTGCGAAGGCCGCGCACTAACCAACTGAGCTACGCCTGCTCCGTACTACCTAGAGGAAAATCCGAATACGCTTTTAACTGGCTGTACCGCTTTGTGAGAGTACCCTGACGGAGCATACCTACCTTCTTGCGAATACGCAACCTTGTCCTCCAAATCGCACCATTCCTCGGAAACCTGCCTTCGAACCAATTCCTCCCATTCTGCCGTACGGTCCAGGCCGTGTGGACATCAAGGACTTTCGTTTGGGGGATAAGACATATTTTATGTCCGTTTTGGAGCTTTTAAAAATCTCAATATACCTAGAAACAAACAATATGCAAAACCTAAGTTCTCTACATTAAAATAAATGACTAGCAACCATCCAAGCAAATATGGAACCATTTGACGAATTTAAGTACCGGCAAATCAAATCAAAACTTTGACTTTCCTTTAGCATACCTCGGACATTTGGCCAATTCTTATGCCTGTTTGGTAAGGAATTTGACATTTGTGACTGCCCCTGGGTTGGGGAGTTCAACTGGGTGAGAGTGGTAATGGGGAAATTTGACAATTTGTCTCAGTTTTATGTTCTGTAAGGCGTTATGATTGGGCATAAATCCAGTTGTGCTATCTGAACTTTATGGGTTTTTTGTAGAAACCATGTATCACAAGTAATCAATGCCCAACCGTCAATTTGAAAGGGAGTGCTTTTTGCAATAAAGGAACCTCACTCACTCACTCACTACAGTTGAAAGAAAGTGATTTGATCAGTAAATGAATCTTAGTCACCACAACTGAAAGGGGTGTTCTTATCATAAGTGAATCTTAGTCACCACAATTGAAAGGTAGTTTTCTTATCAATAAATGAACCTTAGTCACCACAATGGAAAGGGGGTCTTCTTATCAATAAATGAATCTTAGTCACCACAATTGAAAGGGAGTGTTTTAATCAATAAATTAATCTTAGTCATCGTAATTGAAAGGTAATGGTCTTGTCAATAAATGAACCTTAGTCACCACAATTAAAAGGGGGATTCTTATCAATAAATGAATCTTAGTCATCACAATTGAAAAGGAGTGTTAGTCATCACAATTGAAAGAGGGCTTTCTTATCAATAAATGAATCTTAGTCATCACAATTGAAAGAGTGTTCTTGTCAATAAATGAATCTTAGTCATCGTAATTGAAAGGTAATGTTCGTGTCAATAAATGAATCTTAGTTATCACAATTGAAAGGGAGTGTTCTTATCAAGAAATGAATCTTAGTCACCACAATCAGATTTAAAAGAACCCAGCCTGCGTCTCTGCAATATCAATGAAGCCAAAGCCATGGCATGAAACAGGCATGGTTTTGGTATTGAGTTGTGTCCTCTGTGTGTAAACCCCACGTGCTATGTCATTCTATATCAACTATAACAGTATCCCTTGCTCTCATAAATAATTTAACAGCTGTAATAGGGGACAGAATATTCGTCATAATTTTTCACGTTTTAGTTTCAGTTCAGAACGTTCTCAAACCCAGATTTTTAAGAAAAAACATTGTTGGCTTGATACGAAAACTTATCCCTCGCAAACTTATTAAAACACCCAAAACAACAGAACAGAAAATACGTGTTGATTTTTGCCCACATAAGTTGTGGAATTACTGTAACTAACCAACCAACCACTAAGATGTGACGGAGGTCCCTGAAAGACCCTCACCGCACCAAACCGCCTCCCACCTGTTCCCGATCTTTTCCTTGTGTTTTTTCTCGGCCTGTTCTGCTATATCTGGAGAAGCGAATTCCACAAAAGCATCCCCTGTGCTCCTCCCACCTTCATCAACCGTGATTGTTATCCCATTTGGAACTATCGCCAACCCTTTAATTGACCAACAATGGCAAATTAATCTGTTATAGTATATCCCCGAAATGACGCTCAGTGTATGACCACATGCGGCTGTGGGGGAGGGAAGAGTGGAGAAAGACTAAGTGTGCTGGGAGAAGGGAGGGGAAGGGTAGGAGGGTGTTGTACCCTAATCGAGTTAATGCCAGGTAGCTGCAACAAACGTACAACCAGGACGACACACAATTAGAACTGCATGTAAGTCTAGCAGAAATAGACCTAAAGAAATTTGATATCACACGACAGCTAACCAGTCGCAGCTTTGCAAACACAACAGCTGTACCTTTGCCAGAAATGTATACTTTTAAGAAAAATAAAATAAACAAATTGAATCCCGCCTTCTCCAAATACCGTAAAATTCCGATAATAAGCCCCACTGTGTATAAGCCCCGTGCGTTTAGGAACCAATTTTTGAAACGGAAAACTCCTTCCATGTAAGCCCCAGGGATTATATTTGGAATAATTACATTTAAACATAACGTTGAATTTACGGGGTAGGTATTTTATTAACTATAGAGTGTGTGTCCGGTACTTTATCAGTTCACTTCTAAAAATGTTTTAAAAAAATCAGTGATTAAGACAGGTTGTG
>JAOBRH010190008.1:0-11790 GCA_027575125.1 Umimayanthus parasiticus | reverse complement strand
TTATGGTCGATAAATGCTCTTCACCTACTCCAAAATGACTGCTTGAAACCCTTGACTCTGAGCGCCGTCGGAAATGATGACAAAATGTTACGAAACAAGTTTGTTGTTGTTTGCAAATGCCCGGGGGGCCGGGACACTATTAACTGTCAAATGCCCGTCCCTGGGACTCATCGTGAAAAAAATGCCCGGGGTTTGCCTGGGGGGGGGATGCTCACGGTTGGATTTGACTCGCACATAATGCCTGTACTCCTTCTCTCATTGACACAATAAAACTGTGTGTTTGGAGATAAAAATACATTGATATTTAGGTTTCCGTTTGCAGTCTTGAGTAGATAAATTAATCTGAAAGCTCTTCTTTTTATTCTTTTAGCACGACAGCTGTTAAATTTGAGACGAAACGTATAAACACAAAAGGTGCAACAAAACTCAAAGTTTACCTTATATGGCAAATATACTTCGCACGTTATGTGTTCTGATTGGATCTTGAGCTAAAACGCATTAGTTTATATTTGTTTGAGTACGGTACCCCTTAAAATGCCCAGATGCACTAAATTATTTAATAAAACGTATTATTAAATATTAAGCGCTTTTAAACTACAATCAAACTACAGATTACTTTTATATCAAAAAAAGTTAGAATAGAAAGCGATAAACGCAGCAAACGTCTTGAAAAGGTAGACTTGGCTTGAATCACAAAAATAATCTTTTATCAGAGTTATTATTGTAAGGACTGGCCATACATTTCACCAAACATATATTCTTTGGTTGCACCTGTCAAGAAAATACCGTACAACAATTCGACGCCGTGATTTCTAAATACAAATGTTCCTCTAATTGTTTTGGTACAGAACTCCTTAAAATGCCCAGCACACAAGCTAAATTATGAGATAGAACGTAGATAATACGCTGTATGTGTCTTCAAACTGCAAACGCCAAGATTAACAAAAATAAAACGATGAAGGAAACATTTTGGAAAGGTAAACTTGGTTGGAATCCCTGAAAGCCGGAATCACTTATTAGAGCAATCACAGTCTATTTTATGAAGCCGTTTGCAGCACAACAATAAATATTTTGAAAACAATATTGCTACAGTTCAGTTTATTTGCCTTTCTGCTTGGATTTATACAGTTTTCTTCCTTATACTAAGTGAAGGCTTTTAAAAAAATAAGTACAATATTTGATTTCCTCAATTGCACTATGAATCTTTTCTAGTTAGAGCACTGCTCGCTTACTAAATAATATTTATGTTCATCTTTGTATGCTTATACCTTGGGGCGGGAAATCGCTTACATACGTTACAACTATACATATTGATATACACATAATCAGTTCAGGTGCTCCCCGCGGGGCTTTTCAGCAATCGTTCACAACAAATATATGTTATAGAGGTTGTGTCTCTTACCCAGACAGTTCTTAGCATTTCATATTGATTTCTGGCTGAGGTATTGAGTTATTCCTCCAGTTAACTAACCAGTGCACCGGGATAACGGATTAATTCAAGTTCTAGGGACAAAAAGCAATTTTGAAGAATGCATGATTAGAGATCATGTGTAATTTGCACACGGTCTTTAGAGATAGTGTTAACTAACTTGCACACGATATTTTCAACCAGAGATCGTGTAGAATTTATACACGGGCGTTCTAAAGGTGCATGCGTATTGTTTTCAAAATAACTCTTTATTCCAGGAACTTGGATTGATTCGGAACTATCCCACTTTTCGAGAGGCGTGCAGGTGAAATATTTAATTCGCATAAATCTTAACTTTTGATCAGGCTACAGATTGAACTAAAAGCCAATTCTATTTTGTTGCCGGTTGCCATTCCCCTACTACTTTTTCAATTTTACCGATTTGTTGATCGATATTTAACAGCATCTAATGAGAATTGGGCGTTGTTGAAAATTTGACTCACGGTTTGCTGTTAAATTGTGCACTCTAACAAGAGCAAAATTTAATCTAGAACTGTTAAGATGTATGTCTCAGTTGGATACTCAAAATACGTACCTCCTATATGGCAAAATTCAGTCTGGAAAAAAAATTGGTGTTTCAGCATGTACTACAGATGTGTAGTATGAACTGATGACATTTATAATAGTAGGTCTATGAGTTTTGTACGATACACAAGTTATTCTTCTTTAAAAACATATTATCCCTCGCTTCCTTCCGAAGGCCGCCTGATCAAAAGGAGCGTGAGAGACTTCAGTGTGTAAACATTGGTTCAGGATCTGCTTGTTCATTATTTTGCTAAATCGAAACCCTTTTCAAAAACAACAAATCCAGTTTAATTAGTCACAAAGCTCGATAGGTCAAAGCACGGAAGCATGCAGGTATAAATCTTTCACTAGATGTAATAATCTGGCGGAAAAATACCCAAATCAACATGCAGATCAAAAGCTAAAATATTAATCTAATATATTCATGAAATTTTATGTTTTTACTTCCCACGTACTCGAGGATATAACGAAATGTGCAGCAAGATTGTATTTGAATAAAACTTGCCAATAATTCGTTATTTTTGTCCTAGAATAACATGCTATACTAGAACATTCACGTTTTAAGTTCCGTAAAGTCTCAATAATACAGTGCTCAACGTACTTGGCCATGTGACAATGTATTCTGTTTGTCGAGTAGTTCCTTTACTAAATCTTGCAAAGGAATCGTCAAATCAGCTCTTTGATTTGAAATTTGAAAGTATTGAACGTGAATGTGTGCCGCATGCACTTTAGGACCGTAAGGCAATGAAATCATATATAAATCAAAGTCTTTTGAAATTTAGATCAAATGGTAGATTTGACGCTTTCTTTACTTCGCAAGATTTTGGCAAAGACAAAGAAAAGACAGATCAGGTTACTTTAAACACCCGCTGGTCATATAATTATGTCGTATTCTACAGTACGCGAATTTTTTCGTTTTAATTTGTGACCGGTGCATCCAAGAATTATTCTTTTTTCTCGTGGCAACTCATTCTCAATCTGTCTATATTCATCGCGTATACCTCCATAAATTTGACATACTGAATGCTGAAATGTATATACTTTTCGCCGGAATTGTGATACCACATAGTATCTGTACATGATATTCAATTTTATGTGAAGCCTATGCCCGCGCTAAGGTCTGAACTTATTGGTCACACAAAACAAATAGAACAACAAATAAAACAGACAATTTCAACTCACCAGGTGACACGAGACGAAGAATACAAAACAAAAAGCCAAACAAGGTTGATTCACTAGTCGCATGAGACAACGAAAACAAAATGGAATGAACAAACCGATCGTGAAGGAGCAAGTCTTCTGAAGTCTGTGAAGTCAGTCAGGCGCAACTCTTTGCTGTGTTCGTGATCACTTGGAGGACTCGCTCGCGGTTCAATAAGTTAAGTACTCCTTGGTTACAGGAGCTCGGTTAAATCAGTTTATTCGTTTTCCAGGTTTTTCCTTTGTGGATTTTGAGTCGACTTGTATTAAGGACATTTACTGTTCGGTTTCACCGATTTGTTACATTTTCAGCACTCAAAATTCCAACTTTCGCTTCTCCATCCAAAAACAGACTACGTAACTGCGAGTCTTTAAAGGAAGCAGTAAGGAGACAAAAGAAAGGGAATATGTTAACCTAAAAGAAGGCAAAGTGTTAATAACATAAATTGTTGCGGTATTGTAAAACAAATGTACGAACTATGTTGCCGTCAGTACCACGTACGTTGATGGGGACAAAGTTAAAAGCCTGCATGAAAATGTGACTGCGACTTGTCTAGTCATGTAGACGTGCGATAAAACAAATAGCAAAAATAAAAATTGTTAAAAACACATTCAAAAGTAGTTTCTGAACAGCTACAACAACACTCGGATTGAGACGATGTTGGTTAAGTTTTCAAAAAACTAGAATGCTTACCTTGTTTTCTTAAGAATAGTCACTCCAATAATTGGTACGATGTGTACAATTATACATTTTTGGTTTTGTTTGCCGGGGATTTTTTTCTACTGGATTATTCCTTGCCGCTTGTACTGGCTTAAACATTAGCATTGAAACCAGATTTTATATCCTGCTTTATGCAAACAATACTGTTCAGCTGATTTGAATGCCAAAATAAGGCTTTTATGCAAGAAGTTACTACAGGTAAAAAGAAGTGAGCTTATTTGAATACGGTTATACGTATTTGCTAAAAATACAACAATAAGAAATATTGACCTCTAGTTTTTTGGCTGCTGAGGAAAAATTTTCAAATTTCGATTGCGAACTGTATACGTTCCAAATGAAAATCAATTTTGACATGCCAAAAATACTAATTGGTAGTCAAATTTCAACAGAGCTCAAGTTGACATAAATCGACAAAATATAAATCACTCGTAAAGAGGGAAGAATATCATATACAGCACACTAAATTCGTCATAACGACCTAAAGTGAGCGTTCCTCTAACTAATTTCTAGTCAGAACCAACCCAAAAACATAGTCAAATAAACCTAATAAAAAACTTGACTTTGATTGGTTTAGCAAGAACTGGCCGCAGACATATACGTATATATGCGAGAGTCCACTATCTCAGTGTTTACGCATAGATATGATATATAGTATGAACTGACGCACAGTATCAGTAGAGAAACACAATCATATATAACAGTGAACACTCAAACCACAACAATCATATATAGTTTTTAACTGACAACAAACAAAAAAGGGATCTCCAGTGTGTCATTTTTTGCGAAGAAAACATTAATAAATAAAAAGGTAGCTTTGTCGAGCCCTTTTGAGTACTCGTGTTACTCAAAGTAATTAGCTCTCGGTCCACTTGCTGGCCAACTTTAGAACTTAGCCAAACAAACTTAACAATTGACTCAATATAACAATTAGGCACCAATTGGCTTAGCACAGTCCACTATATCTTTGTTTCCGCATATTATGACATGCACAATACAAAGCAAAAGTTTTTGCGTTTTTGAACATCTATCATAGTCTTTTAGTACTAAACCGATTCAAACACGTTTCCGAAGATTATGAACAGGAAAGGTGATCTTATCATGATATGTCTCTTTGTCATGCTTGTTGGTGATCCTGTACATCGTTACGGAAATGAAGAAATTGAGGATCTTTTAATTAATATGATTGCAAAATTTTAAGTAACAGTTTTATTTAGCTCCTTATTGCTTTTGATCAGATTTCATTCACCAATGAATCTTCGATAAATTCCAAAAGAAAATTATTCTTCTATGTTTGAAATGTGAAAATTCAATTTTTTAAAAATCGATTTTACGTGGATGACCAAGTAGCATCACGATATCATGTTATGCGATAAACATTTAGAAGTCACAGAACAGAAACCGCTAAAACTAAACGTTTAACTGGCAGTAATAATTATCAATTTCCTTCATTTAGTTTTGAAGGTGTCCGACAAATAAAGTATTCTTAAGACTCTTGTTTTAATTAAGGTTTAAACAAGGCATATTTATTCAGATGACATGATAACAGTGAAACTGAAGAGATTCGTTTTCTTCTTTCATTTTATGAATGCTTTCTAAGCATTTTCCTCTACATCATGATCATATCATTTGTTTTAGAAACTATATAAATATTTATAAGCATAGGTATAAAGAGAATCGTTGTATTAGCATATGAAACAGTTATAATCCTTTAAATCGATCTTCTAGCCAGTCTCAGTTCCACCCATCTGTCATGATAGGGGCAACATTCATGCACTAATTACAGTGCTGTAGTTGCCAAACAGTCTGAAATAAAAATATTTTGCAGTTCTGCTCCAACCAAACCACATATAATTTTTTCAACTCTATTTCAAATTATCCAAATGTGCTTGTTCTAGTAAGCACTGAGTAATAACTGCCTAAACGAAACTGCGTAGTTTGTCCTATACTCTACCAGTTATATCAGTATTTGCAAAGATATTTTTAAAAGCGTTTTATTTGCACTTTTGCTGGTTATAAAGTTCAAATGAAAAAATTAATGGTTGTATTAGCCCTGAATGGGTCAGCGCTACCCTCTTTCACGCAACTGCGTCCATGGCCCAGGTTTTAGGATTCCGATTCAAACTACCCTAATGCATGTGCCGTTTTTTAAGGTTGAATAAGTTGTTCTTTTTGTAACCGATAAAACTATCGCAAACACGAGCAGTTTGTTTCGGCTGACGTTTGGGGTTTACCAAATTGTCAGTATTTGCCACAATGTTTCGTAAAACGCTTTCTTTGAACTGTGTTTTTAAAGGTTTGTGCAGTTTAAAGTGCACATGAAATCCGCGAAAGGTGTTGCAATCTATGACAGTATGACCTTACCTTATCACACTGAGGAGAAACACTTGATCAACCTTTGTTAAAAGACTGCAAGTCTATTTAAAAGGACTGTACGCTTATTACACTGGAGTCTCTTTGGAGACAATAATATATTGGCAATTACTTGGTTGAAACCTTTCTATTGATGAGTTTTTTAAAATAACCTTAGACCAATCAGATGATATTCAACAAAAAGCCCTAATCAAATGAAAGACCACCAACAAGGATAGATCAACGTGAATGATTGAAAAACGGCTGTAATTGAAACTAAGAACACGAAAACATTGAATACGTTATTCACTTTTGATTTTGCCTGCTTTCAACTTAGGTTGCAATTTGCTGCATAGTTTTATCAGGGTTCATTATAAACACAACTGTTCTGTACATAAATGTTTGTATTTTGGCTATTATTGAAAAAGAGTAAAATAACGTAACAAATTGACGAGAGAAATTACAACAGGTTGGCCAGGCTAACTATTATGATTCAGTTCATATACACCAGTCCTTGCTATTATATATTTTAAAATACTTTTTAAACACAGTTATTAAGAATTGTCGCCAAAAGTGCATATTGTTCTTGATTTTGGAATATTGGTTTCCCTTCATTAACATAATATTCATTACAATCTGCGGCGACTTGCTGTTCCAGAAAGTTTCACTCTGTTTTCCTATTCATTATGAGGATACTGCTAATCGAAAAAAATGCTGTCAAAACCAGATGCGGTTTGAGACGACATTTTAAAAGCTGTTGTCTGCTGAATATTATAAACTGTAAAATTTAGTATAATAAAATTACCATGAGTAGTACTTGAAATGCTTACAATTGAATGTTAGAAGCTATTAAGCAAGCGCTATGTCAACGGATCTTTTGTTAAAATATACTTTAGATTTCATCATTTTGGACAGACTTTGGTGAGCAAAATGACAATATAGAGATCCCTTCTTTACTTTGAGAGGAATTTAATTACGGATTTTGGTTGATGTAAATGCTTAATGCACACTCGAGAATTACTTCTATCCAACATTTTAGAATTTACAGTAAATAATGCAAGCCTTCGTGTAATTACGTACAGACAAACATGCATGTATATTAAAAATGCAGTTGAACATTCTCTATCACTGCCCCCTTGAAAGAGTTTCTTTTAGGGTTGACACGTTCTGAAAAATTGTGATCATTGAAATTTAAGATTATGTTGTGTCGATAAACCTACGGAAAGTAACTACAGTGCACAATTTGCCTCTACCAGTATTTTAATCATGTGAAGATAGACAAGATGAACTAGTTCAAAATTTTGAAATAAGGTGTTTAAGATCTAAATACTAGGAGTTATTACCTGATATATACGGTCTACTTTAGTTCCAACTTTCTGGATTTAATTGGAGACTCTGAAATGAAAAACAAATGTCTTTGTCGAATAGTGGTTACTTGTCGAATAGGAAACGCAAGTTGTAGAAAATCTTTCAATCAATATTTGTCGGATACTCGTCCTCAAATATTTATCAGTGACATGTGTCACAACATGTGAATTAGCGGAAACAGGCTTATCCATTTTAAATCTTATTGCCATTAGTGTTTTGTCTTTCGCTTTTATTGCACACTTTAAAGTACTAGAACAAAACAATTTCCTGCTGTTAAGATGCCTCCCACCTGCGTTTCACTTCATTTTCTATGCTGCTAGGCTTCATACGCCAAGGTAGATCACTGCCAGGTGTTGGTAACTGCTATCACTGTTAGCATGTTTCTCATCTAATTAACCTATTGTACTCCCACCCATATGTTTGTTCACATGGCCTTGAGTTACAAAGAAGACCTTTTTTTGCAGTCATTTCATTTTACAAGGCTATGCGTTTGATAATCGTCACTGTTTATCTTATTAAAGTGTTTCCACTGACTCCTACTCATACTCTTAGAATGTCAATGTCAACGCCAATGTCAATGTCCATGTAAATATGGTGTGTGTTATTTTGTGATAGTTACAAAGTTATCAGTTTTACTGCTGTAAATGATCATAAGATAATGTTGTAGAACAAGTGGTAACAAATAAAGAAAAGACTAAAACGATGTTTTATAACTATAAAACGAAGAAAGGCAGTCAAGAATCCCTTCAAGGTCCTTCAACAGGTGCCACTTTGCGTTTAAATACAATACTGTTAACTCCCACGTGTGAAGAACCTAGTTGAGCTTTGGTGGGGTTTTTGCCACCGCAGCCAACTGTCTGTAATAACTTTAATACTGTAAACAGTTTCGTATTTTTTGTTAATGTTGTGTTAAAATTTTCCTCCAATCAGTATATGTTGTAACGTACCTCAAATAATGTACAATAATGGCACTTTAACAGAGATATATACATTGTCACTGAAGAAAAAAGAAAGTAGTTGGCTAACGGCTAAAATTTGGAAACTACCTCCCCGTTTGACCCGTTATAAAGCTGTAACATAGAAGAACCTAGTCAGCCTGAAATTTGAATTCAGAATAGTCAAATTAAGGTACAATACCTTTTTGCTATATTAAGTTGACTATCTAAGCACGATAGTTTAGTTAGAACTTTCAAAATCGTAAACAAACTGCGAAGATATATTATGTTGTATTCCCCTCTATTGAAACAGGATTACAATAATAGCCTTACATGTAAAGTACTATTCTGAACAACAGCAAACATTTCAGGCTGACTTCTAAATAGGTGTGTTCTTACACACGTAGTCGGGGCTTACTTGGATCTACATTACCTGTTCCAGATTCTCATGTTAAGCCTATTCCGCCTTGGAGGGGACTGAGTGGGGAGGGGGGGGGGACTTGATGCCCGCGCCAAGTTAAAATAGCTCACAATTTCAGACAATTTAACCCTCGAACGTCCAGGGGGGGTCAAGTTGAGCCCATATAGGTTTTTCCGACCAAAAACTTGAAGCTTTTAAGCAATCAAAATGAAACTTTCAGTACCTGTAGTCTGATAATGAGTGCATGTTTTAACGTTAATTAGATGACATCATCACTTATAATTTATGCGTAATTAATTAGGCAAATTAAAATTCGAAATAGAAAAGTGTAAAATTTTTGAAAAATTTGTTCTAATTTCTTCTTTTAGACTCTATTCTCAATTATATTCCTAGTTGAGGCTGGAAACACATGTTTTCTACAAATTTCAGTAAAATATGATGCAATTTTGCGTAAAATAAAATTTTGAAAAATCTAAGATGGCAGCTAAAATGGCGGTCGTGTTGTGAAGCGACTGTTGCCATAGCAACAGTTCTTAATTAAAACTTGATTGGTGTTATGGAAAGTAAGTAGCTGACCCAAAGCTGCATGCATGCCAAAGCTTGATCTTTTGTGTGTAACAATTTTGGAAAATCTAGCTTGTTACAGTAAATAGCTTGGTCGTCCGAGGGTTAAGTTAATCCTTCCATATCGTAGTACATAATATCTGTCTGTGCAGTTTAAATTTTCTGCAAATTTATCCAGCAATTTAATTAGTGATGTGATAGAATTTGGATTATGGGTACGGGTGTTGCCATTCCAACAGTATTTTCAAGGGCATGTTTGGCTGAAAAATTTGAGTTTTTTACTTAATACTTGGATGTAATCGTATTGTGACATGATACTTAGGAACGAGTATTTTGATAATGTTGAATTTTATTGTTTTGAGGAATATGAATTATCAGATTTATTTTAGTGCAAATTGTCGAATCTGGTGATCATGAATGATAATAATAATAATAATAATAATAATTCATTTTCAGTTGGCTTTCTGAATTTTTTCCTTTCCGGATTTTTTACTATATTTTACAACTTATCTACTGAAATAATTTAAGAATATACACAAATTTGACTACAGTTAGCATGTAACGAATACCTCTCCCCCTCTCCCGTTTTCAAGTTCACATATCTGTGAATCCTATATGTTTTAGTGCAATACAAGATAGTCATATGATTGGATGTGCTTAAATCCGAGTTTGCTGTTAGACGCATGGATCAACTATTTAGATCAAGAGTTTTGGGCTAAGTTGTGTTTGACTTCTGGGCAAAAATAAAAATAAAAATCTAAAAAACACTGTTGTATGGATAAATGTTGCCATCATAACGTCATCATGACGTCATATGGAATGTAACATAGTGCAATCGATTAGGTATTAAAATTCTATCCAACCTTCAAGTTCCATGACATTAGCGTCAATATTTTCGGATTTGTAGAGGGGGAGTATGGTTGGGTTGTCCATTGTCCAATGTTCTGTGACAGATAATTGCAACGTCCAATTTTCCAATGTTCTCCCCCCTCACTCAAGCAGGCCAAGGAACTCCAAAAAGACCCAGGCAGAATAGGGTAAAGGAGGAGATAGAGAACGCATGCAGAACAGTAAAATTCAAATATTGCCAAAATGCTTTAAATTTGTAAGAAACTAACCAATCGTACCTCTATATTTGCATCCTTATTGTATTAAAGTCAGCCTAAACATTTCAGACAAGACAAAACTAAATTCCGTTGTAAGCATCTCGTATAAAATGCAACTCGTGCCGCTCAAAACAAAACAAAGCAATGCAAATCTGATCATCGCTCGGCTTATTCACATGTTTCCATTAAAAGCTTCTTAACTTAACCTGAGTAAACAACGCCAACTAGTAAAAATGGTAAAACGCCTAATAATACATGTATATTTAGTGACCCGGTCACAAAGCAACTCTACTTGTTACATTTTTAAGGTAATTCAGTGAAAATCAAACTACTTAATTCAGTCAGTAAGATACAAAATTCTGCAGAAATTCAAAGGCGACTAAAAAGTTTAGAATACATGAAATTATAATATATTTTTATATTTTGGTGATTGAATTTTGTTTAACTGAGGAACAGCTGTCCCTCGGTCAACAGTTGGTCGTTAAAAAGTCATGTCCAATGTTCTCAACAACAAGCTGACAACGTTTACATAAGCACCTTCTTGCAAACGACGTCGGTCGCGTTTGCGTGCGAACAATACTGCTTGATAACTTAGTTTTGCACATCATTTGTAGCCTTTAAATAAAAGTCACGCACATGCAGTTATGTATTTCATTGTTTCCTGATTTCAACTATCTTATAGTGAAAGGTTTTAGAATTTTCAAAAAAAATGAAGCGCTACATAAGTTTCAATCTGTTTATTTCCATTGACTAGATAAAATTCAAATCTTAAGTTTTGAATTTTGATTTTCTTAAACATCATTCAATCACGATGAGGGTGTTTTAAAATTCCAACCTTTTACCGCATTAACAATCGCAAATAACCTTCTACCCGAATCGCATCCTCTACATATTGCTATATTTTTTTTGGATTTCTATCCAGTTTTATTTTTGAAAATGCCAATCAAGGCAATCAACTAGTTCTACCAGCTCTCAGTTCAACAAACTACTACCATAATTATTTTTTCGCAAGCTGGTAAAGAAAATATTTATAAAACTTGTTCTTTCTTTTTTTCTTTGTTTTGTTTTTCAAATGGAATTAAAAGTATAGTTTATTGATGTTAGATCAAAACGCATCTCTAGTTCAGCTGATT
>JAOBRH010188897.1:0-11791 GCA_027575125.1 Umimayanthus parasiticus | reverse complement strand
GGGAGGATTGGAGCGCAAGGATGGTGCAAAGGGTGCCTTTGTTCCACATGGAGAGTGTGCAAAGGTTCACATTGGTGGCCACGCACAATCAGGAGGTTACTCGCCCTTCTGTGGACGCTCTTTCGGCTTCTTTGTGGATCACATCGTTTCCTTCAAATTGGTGTTGCCGCCTCAAGTCCCTGATGGAGAGCCAGAAGAGGTTTGTGTCACGCAACCAGAAGCTGGCAAGACGGATGCTCGCAATGATGAACTTTATTGGGCTGTGCGTGGAGGTTGTCCTGGTGCTTTTGGTGTGCTTTATGAAATCACCTTGAAACCATTGTGGGATGCAGACTATCCACATAGCAGGACCAAGTTCTGGGTCTTGAGTTATAGCAAGGAAAATTTGAAGCGAGTGCTCAAGCTTACCCTCGAGTACTGTGCCGAGAAGATGCCAAATGACTACAACCTTTGGTGTTGCACCGCAGCTGGCTGCAGCCCCTTCCTGTCTCAAAACACAGGCATTGATGCCCAGATCAGCAAGTTACATCCTGATTTGAACCCCGAAGTGGACCCAACCTCACGAGTCATTGCTGTGGGTGCCACCTACACCAACCTCTCTGGAGCCAATAGGACAGAAGCAGAAGCAAAGGAAGTAGATGAATTCTTTGGCAACATTGACAGGTTGATGAATGTTGGCTATGGCGATGCCCTTCGTTTGTTTGGACAGAACTTGCTTTGCATGGCAATGCACCCTCGAATCCTTGGATTTGGCCGGTTGTTGTCCAAACTTCTTCACCCAGGAGAGAGCGTCCCTTTGTCCCTTGGTGCTCGTGTCACAGTGCAGATGGGTGGCAAACGGAGTCAAAACAATCCGTATGTCTTGGGATCATACCTGTCGTGTCGCAGTGACTTTCCTGAAGAATTTATTCATTGGAATGTGGACACCATGGATGAATTCTCTCCTGCTGATGGAGTTTATCATGACTTTCAGTGGCTCTGCATGGGCGGTGTGATGAACGAGTCGAGAGAGCTCCTGATCCCTATTGGAAGATTGTTCCAAAGATTGGGTGCGGCCGACACGAACGTCCTATCACCCAATAAAGTCTATTATTACTACTATACTATACTATATTATTATTATTATTATTATTATTATTATTATTGTTATTACTTCATTTTAATTTTCTTTTCTTTGTTTTACTTTACTTTGCTTTTGCTGCTGCTTTTGCTTTACTTTGCTTTGCTTTGCTTTACTTTACTTTTCTTTACTTTACTTTACTATACTTTACTTTTCTCTACTGACTTCACTTCACTTTCTTTTTACTCTACTTTACGTTGAGATACGTAACGTCACAACATTTCATTTCACTCCACTTCACCACAGTACCTCGTTGAAAGAAAGCCACCGTTAACGTATTTACTTTACTAATCGCACTAATAGGCACTCCCTTCTCATAAGCGGCCCCCACCCCCACCGCTTCCGTCTCTTTCTGTTACCATTCTACAAGTTGTATGCTACTCCGTGAATATTTATAAGAGGAAATATAGCTTGACTTTTCGGTGGAGAACTTGTTCGTGCTTTGTAAAATGTGGGTTCTTTTTCAACTGATTATATTCTAAAATGGGTAAACATCTGTCTCTTCTGATGTTTGTCCCTTCTAAAATCAAAGGGTTTAAGAAGAGCTTCTCTCCAATGAACGCCAACCTCTAAGACTGGGTCCATCGCCCTTTAAGAATGAAAAATCCTAACAAGTGTCCTAATTACGGTACTCGAGCAGTGTTTTTAAAGATTAAAATCAGAAACCCACAAAAATATCTAAAGAAAACTGAAACTTGTATATCTGAAGTGCCATAAGATAATAATCTTAATAAAGCTGTTAGATCTTTGCACAGACCGTATATACAGCCATGCAGTAACTACCTGGGGCAAAGCACTCCAAGCTCGGTTATAAAGATGTTTGTATGCATGCACGTGTAGAGTTATAATGATGCAACTCAAAAGTGCGAAGCACCTATGAAATAAATACACACTAAACAGTATTCCATTGTTGGGGCGTAACATTTCCCAGAACTCTACAAGATCGTATCTTTTTTGTTTTAAAACGGAATTGTTCTTGAATTAGGTGTGAATCCTATAAAACAACTTCAAACAATTGCATCAGATACTTTGAAACAGTAGAACTGAGGGAATGATTCTTCGAGAAGAAAAAAACTTAAATAGTTCTATGGGTTACATGTTGCAAGAACATCGAGTATTGTTAATCGGAAAAGGCCGATTGGCAAATGAAAAGTTACTGTAAAGAAGCTTAAATTAGCTGTACACGTGTGTTTTGCGTTCTTGTTTGTGTTTGAAACGATCCTTTGAAATTAAGCCTAACATTTGTTCTTTAGATAAATGATCAACACTTTTTGTAATAAAAAATGAAAACGAATAAATTACAACATGTTTTGAATTCTAAGAAAAGACAAACTTGAATACAAAACCAAAAATGTTGAACGGGGAAGCTACTTTTCATTTTTTTTATTAAAAAAAAAACATTTAATTTTTGGGCTGAAGTTGAACGTTCTTAGCTTAGAGTTTTCCAGGATCATTCACAAATGATCTTAAAAGTGTTATTGATATTTTATGGATTTGTGCCTGCATAATTATATTCAAAAGCTGCTCCCAACATCTAACGCACTTCATATATGTGCCTTTAAATGCATTTCTATCACCTATTCACTAACATCAACGCGAAATTACATTTCTATTTCACGATATTTAGCAGTGGTTCACTGTTCTATTTTCAAAACTTATATAGGTTAGTTTTTCTTTCGTTTTCTCATCATGTGGAATGTTATCAAACTTGTTTTCTTAAACTTTGACACATTTTAGCCTCATTGCTTTCATGAAAATGGTTCCTATAAAAAGGGTAGTGTAATAGCCGTAGCAAAGCAATAATTTTCGCTCTGATAGCTTTCTAATGCACCCAATGACAGTCATACTAGGTACCACAGATACTTAATCGAAATCCTGCAGCTATACTGTGTGACTATCTTTAGATAACTTTAACAAACCACTAACTCTAAATACAAATACTTCGCTCTTCCTTCAAGTGATTTTCTCACCAGTTTACTCCTGACAACTCAAATCTTTTTTCGCTTTCCTTGAAGGAAAGCTGAAGTTCTCCGGCGGGAGTCAACTAAAGCCATCTCATGTATTTAGCCCTTGTTTCGTTAGCCCTAAAGAAGTTTGATATCTCAACCGAATTACAATAGATTTAAAAATGTTTACCACCAATTCTAATGAATTTGTTGTTTGTCTTTAAAAAGACCGTATCGGTTGACTACAATGTCTGCAAAGCACGATCCGGTTTTTAGCGAAATCCCGCAAAATGTTCGTTCGTAGTCGAGTTTAACTGCTTGTTGCTTTGCTTATTTCTCGCTGCGAAACTTGAAAAATCAGCGTTCGCGGGAAGGCAAATTGCTCGCACCGCTATGTTTAAGAGCACAACAAAATCAGAGTATATTAAATGAATTGTACCAGAGTAGGTAGCTGCTACTTTCAGGTGTAATGTTATGTTTTTATCAATGTTAGTCACGTAAGTAGACTTCCTCTTGAGTTCGTCGAGCTACGGAAAAGAATCGCGAAAACCGACGCGCGGAAACTGGGGATTGTATAGTCTATTGGTCACGAAGACAAAATACTGAGATATGCCCACTAGGGAGGGCGCGCACGACTGCTTATCTATGAGGAAATTATCCTGCCCTGTATGTTCAGTTGACACCTATTTGCTGAACACTGCTGAAGAGGCGGGTACAGAAATAAGTATATTCAACTTTTAACGAACCTCCGCAGTGCCTTTGGCTTTAACAGTTCTGCGAATAAATATCATTAAAGACTGGTTTAAAAGAGGTAGAATTCGCACTGATCGGTTTGCTCACATTGTCTTTCGTTAATCGCCCCACCAAGCCCCACCGGTGAAGACTGACAATGACGAACATTATTCACTTTCTTTCTTCGATTTTTTCCGCAAATCAAATTCGTTGAGGATGTATGGTTTCTCATTGTCTACCGAGGATATGTTTAACTAAACTCGCTGGGGGGGATAAACGTGTGTTTGTGTTATTTTTACCAAAACACTGAGAGGACTTAACAAAACTACTCACAGTTGCTTCTTCGATTTACTTGCAAAGTTGTTCCCAAGCACTAGAAATTACACAATTTGTGACATCTACTTTGCGATAGTTGTTCTCAAATTGTGTGCAAAAAGTATATTACGATGATTTGATATTTCGTGAATGCTGTAAGTGTTTTGCATTCCAGTTTACTTATTAAAGTTTTGAAATATTAAAAGCGGAGAAACATGTTTAAATTTGTTGTTCGTTACCCATAGTTTTAGTAAATATTATCTGATTAATGAATAATGGCGCTTAATAATTTTTGAAATCATTTGCCATGACGAAGTTAGCATCAGCTGTTTTGTCATGTACAAATTTGTGCCTCTGAATTGTGCCAGAGGAGACTTTCAGTTCATATCGCGGTAGCAATGTTTGTAATGTACAAATATACACAAAAATAATATTAAACTGCTAAAAAGAAATCTCAAGATCAGAGGTTTCTGTACGTCAACGAAAAGCAAAGTCACCAAAACATTTGCTGCTAGCAATTCATTTGAAGTTGGATGAAAAATAGAAAAAAAAATCCCCTGCATTATCTTCTCGAATAGTTCGCCAATCCGTGAATTTTATTAAAAACAGAGACATCACTCGAAACCTTTATCTGTATATCTTTAATGATCAACACGGTAAAACAAACCCAATGGCAATGGCAGATTAAGTAGCCGATTTTCACGAGTATCAAGTGATGGATTCAAGATTAGGTTTAGCGCCTTTCATACACTCAATGAACGCAAAACTATAAAACGAAAATATATAATTGTCTTCGGCCGAAGTGTCCCAGCTGCAGTTATAAACTCTTCAATATAATTCTCAACTTCATTAATGTTTGCACTGATTTGAAAAACAATTGATAGTTTAAACTTTAAGAACATTACAGCTTTATCTATTATTGTGTATTTTGATTAAGAATCTTTCCTCAAACAAACCCATGGAGCTGTGCAGGCCAACCCAATATATATTAAACATCAAGCATTTTCAATCTTTTGCCGCTTAAAAGCTACTGCTTCAAAACCTTGTTTAATAGAGTTAGCTACATTCATTTGGTCTTTTTGATGATTCGCTGCGCAGTTGCAAATTGTATTATGCGATAGGTGTATGCATTAATTATAAACATTTCCATGGAAAATGTACTTTCGTGTTTGTGTAGTTAATACCTGCAGATGACGAGTTCCCAGGCGGTAGAATGGAAGCTACAAAAAGCGAGTACCGACGGGCGACCAATTTGATTAGAGTATCATAAATCTTTTATGGAAAATCTTCGATCCATTACGACCTTAAAAGAGAAATCGAAAACTTTTAACCCCCTTTGCAAGGAAATTAATCCGTGGTGTTGAAAGTTGATTGCAAAGCTTATGATGAGTTAATTTAATTTTTTTTCAATAAAGATCAGTAGATGATTTTTGATAAGAATGCTTATTTGAAACAAAAATTAAAGGTCAGATTAATTTGACCAAAGAGTTTCCGAAAACAAGATTTGAAATTTGAACTGATATTGCGAGTCACAACGCCATGATTTGTGTTAACTTTAAAGTAATCATTGTTTGAAAAAACCCACACACATTCAAATAGTTGTAAGTTATCACACACGAGTTCATTCGCCTGGCAGGATACTGGGATTAATGTAAACTATCACAAATCAGGAATAGATTGCGCTGCAGTTGGCCTTTTTACGTAATAAGACTCAGCTTAGGGTATCATTTCTTGATGACTTCAGTTAGAAGTAATTCCCTTCCATTACAAAGATTGACGAATTGCTCAAGCATCGAGAATTATTGGGCAACAACAGCATTTGCTTAAAATATCAAAATTTTAATGCACCTTAATCACCAATCAAAGTTAAAATGATTTTAAGACGTAAAGCTGGCGAACCCAGGAAATCCTAATTTACGAGATGCAGATTTGCTGATTCTAGAAAGAACTTGAAATATCTGAATTTACTCTAATTTTCAATTCGATAGCAGTGAACAATTTTTCGCTAAACATTTCTTTTAAAAAAGTTCGACTCTTTACCAAACTTATTAGACCCTTGCTTAAGAGGATGAAAGAAAGTTCTCAGTAAAACAGAAATTAAATTTTCGCTCTTGCAAAGAAAGAAATTCTCGTGGGAGGCTTTAGTCGTATAAACAAGAACAATTCGCCGTTCATAAATTTCGTTGTTCTAATTTGTTTATTGTTAGCAAATACATGGTAGTTTATTGTGCAACGTTGAATTCTAGCGGAAGTGGGATCCGTAGTTTATTGAAATAAACAAAGGGTACTTTTCTTATATCCTATGAGCTTAGAAAGTCTTTTTGATGAGTTAATATGTTCAGACAAAATTCAACAAGTCAATAAAACATTCCTTTTCATTCATTCAGGAGATACATTGACAATGTGCATGATACATGCTTTGGATGAGCCCGCCGGATCTTTGGTAATTGCAATTTGCTTTGCTCAAAATAAATCGACTGTGAAATTCAGCAGACACTTCTTTATAGAGTAAATTCTGTTTTTTTGTTCAAATAAACAATGCCTAGCTTTTGTCAGTAACTAATGGGCTGAAACCAAGAAGTCTTTCAACAACTAAAACTTGGCTATCGGTATGAATGTGGAACCAAAACCAACACAAAATTCTAGACAATTTCATTAAGCAAACTGATATCTCTTTTTTCAATGATTTCGTAAAATTTAGTCCTTAATTGAAATTTGTTATTTGGTAGTAGTCCCAAAGTGGGCTGCAGGGGATTATTAAATTGTAATGTAGTTATTTTCACTTCGCCATCTGTTGGGTTTCATTTAGAATTGCAGTGTTTGCGACGATCATGACAAAAGATTCGGTCTTTTCACGGAGTTCCATCTCGCTTTGCCCTTGATTTCCCATGATCTTTTGGTTATATAACTTGTTACTGGTGCTACTCACGATAACAAGCATCCCACTGATAAATGTACCTTTGAGCTTATCTTCCGATTAGAAATTTGCATTATTCCTATATGTTAGTTGCTCAGTTCTTTTGCTGGTGGTTGACTTCATTAATTTGAACGCTTGTGCGAATGGAGCGATCATTGTGCTACAATCGTGTTTACATTCTTATCAAGAAAACATTTTCTTCTATTTTAACAGCTCGATCAGGTGTTTTGGGCCAACAGGGAAACATGTCAGTAACCGACAAAACTCCAACGGGAAATGACACATAAATCTTGTGAACTGTTTGTCTTTGTGTAAATTTGAGAAAGTTTGATTATAGCCACTGTGTTCGATTCCATTTTCATTTCATTTCAAAGTTTTGCAGTTTTCATTAGTATTTCGCATCCGGAATGACTGTTTCACTTAGCTGATTATTTTAATTAGTTTGCCATCATTAATTTGAAATCAGAAACAATGTATTGTAATAGTAATTAAATTGTAAGCTATATAATTGGATTGGTTAGAACAGTCTTGTCAGTCGAAGATCGCTAGCAGAAAGGCTAGGACCAATTGAAATTCGTGCAAAAGTCAAAATGCATGCCTACGAGCCGAGCCCTCAATCATCTTTCATCAACTCAATGTACAGACCAAGTTCTGCTATTTCAAGCACCACTCAGCAGAGCAGTTATGGGTACAAGGGATCACAAGATTATCCTATGGCAGTGAGATTCGATTCTCATCCCGGCCTTCATGGGCTCTCGTCCTATAATTCCGGCAGTTCTTTTTCGTTCTACCCGTGTGCTTCCAGTCACCGCTATGTCCATGATATCAACTGTGGATATGCGGGATCTCTTCACAATGGTAAGATCTCATTTCCAGCTTGTTTGGCGTATCAATTTATCATTTGAAGTGACTTTAAATATCGCTGACTAGGTAACTAAGATAGCTGCTGTAGTCCCTATTTCATTTAGTTCTGCTATGCTAACTTATTGGCGAGATTATATGTAGCACTTTATCACCTCTAAAAAACTACTTCAACTGCGAGAAAACAATAATTTCAGTTGCCTTTTCATTTCAGTAAATTATTTAGTCAGGCTAATTTACTTCTGTTTTCATTACAATTTCTGTGTTTGGGATCAAGCCATAACTCAATCTACTTGGGGAACAACAAATCGCATAGTTTTTAAAGATAATTCCGAAACTATATCTCTAAGCAATTGGAGATTCTAGAAACTGTCAAAACTAGTGTAAATTAGTAAAAATGTTTTTAAGGTCTTCTAAACTATGTATCACTCATATTAATTGCAGGATTTATTGCTTGCCGAAGACCGAAGAGAATCAGAACAGCTTTCACCCCAACTCAACTTCTACATCTCGAAAACGCGTTTGAAAAGAACCATTATATTGTTGGCACAGAGCGAAAACAACTTGCAACATATCTGAATCTTTCAGAAACCCAGATAAAAGTTTGGTTCCAGAATCGTCGAACCAAGTGGAAAAGACAGCAGGCCGAAGAAAAAGCTCAGAGTCAGGGAGGGCCGAGCCCTAATCTTAGTCATAGTGGCGGTGACTGTCACTCGAACAACAATGCGCACGTTCAAAAAGAAGAACAAGATATTTAAGATAAACGAACTGTTATGGCTTTTGATTTTGATCTGAACGTTATAAACAATCGAATCATTCTTCTACCAGAAATACAAGATGCATTTTCTGGCTAAATTAATTAGTATTAATAGTACATCAGCTTAATATTTTACCTTACTTGCTCCAAAACAAGCGTTTTAGCGGAAAGTTAAAGCAGAAACGAGAATTTATCTATCAAATATAAAGAGGGAAAATTGACAACCGAGTTAACTTTGCGCTCAAATGGTGATTGATTATATACACAAAATGGTTTTATAAGGTTCGTTCTGTAAACTAGTCGCGCTTTTTGGGAACGTTTCTTGGTGAAGGGTTAAGAAGAGAACACTTCTTGCACTTTGGCTGAGAAGCAGTGTATCATAGATCGTAATTTATCGAAAGATGTAATTAATTGTTTTACATGAAGGAACAGAATTTGAAGCAATCGATGTTTTCCAGTGAATTGCGCAACGATCAGATAACTGCCTGTAAATAAAAAAACATTTAAGACGCTTTCTACAAAACTTCGAGATAACTTTGTAAATACTTTTTTCCATATTAAGACAATGAATAAAATAAAACCACATTGAATCTCACGTTGCTATCACTGTTTTACGTTCAAACTTTCAATGACAAAAGGGAAGAACATGCTAAAACCGTTAATTTTCTCGGATTTTTAATTTCCTTAGTTTTTGTGGGTTTGTTGCTTTTGTATTCGTCTTCATTATGAGAAAAACAAACTTTAACCTTGTTCTGGCTCACTGACTCGCCTAAGCTTATTCTTAGCGATTAAGTGTCAACAAAACTATCAACGAGTTCTGTTGTAGAGGGGTTAGGATACTATACAACAAAGAACGCTTGTAATAAAAACATAATCTTGGAAAACCTGTGTTCGTGCGAAGTGTAACACGCAGCTATATGAGTCCAGCAAATTCACACCTCAATCAATCTTCCATCTGCGCTTTTCGCCCTAGATTCTCAGGCGCTTTCTTGGGTCTTCCTTCACATTAACGTTTGAACTAAATTTCTAAATTTTACCGTCTTTCAAAATGAAACGAACTGTTTAGTGTGTTGTTTTGGAAGTTTAGTATTTGTATAATGATACGTTGATAACGGAAAAAAAAATCTTTTTCACGAGTTTCAGCTTAATTTTATCAGGCTTTTCACACCCTTAACATCAATTGAAGGAGTGCATGTAATTTTCAGGCAGGTGCTGACGCTAAGATTTCTACACCTTTGCTTCAAGAAAACGATACAAAAGTAATTTGGATCAAGGAAACTTCCAACCGCATATAAAGTCGTAACAATGTGCTTGATACCGAGTGGCTTTCGTTTGTATATGCCTGCTGTTCAATGATACTTGATAAACAAAAACAAGTTTGTATTGGTGATACAAACTCTAAGGAGCGACGGGTTTGATGGGGCAGGTGGTTTCACTGTTTCAGTGAAACGTGACGAAACAAGAGCAAGTGAAAAATCTTTTCGTGGGAAGTTTCCTAATTACTTGTTCTCTTTGCGTGTGTTGAAACCTCAAGCTTTGCGAGTTATCCTTTTCGCAATCGTCGCCTTTAACATTTTTTAAAAGGCCGCACTCAAATCTGCGTTTATTTAACTTTAGTTGGTGTTTTACTGCCATGATTGGGTTCATCCCGCAACAATGAGATGTGAAATTAAGTTAATAAACTAAACTACAGTGAATTAAACTTTGATGACCGCTTCCCGGTGCAAAATTATATATGCTTGATGACACTTCAACTTTTTTTGTACAAACAGATCAAGAAATCACTAGAACGATGGTCAACTTAATATAAAACCAACATTACGCTCTGCTTTCCATCGAGGTACTAGTTTTCTTGAGTTTTGAGGAAAAAGAAGGAAACAAAGTTTGCTTCTTGCTTGTTTAAAAATAAGATATTAAAATTCAAGTATATAATATATATCAAAGCGGAAATGTCAGTATGAACGCTTGGGAAAATAATTAGATTGGACTTAGCACAAAATACACAATTACAACATTGTTTGGAAAACCAGAGTTGTTTGAAATTATCATGTCAAGAAAGGCTGAATTTGAAGATCAGGATGACTAGCTCCTTGGCAAAGCTGCATCAAATTCATCGCCCGAGTATGCGAAAAAATAATCTATACAAGTTTGTTTTGCTAAAGATCGAGACTGAAATACACAATTCTGCAAAAAAGGAAACTGAGAAGCAACGACCAAATTAATAATAGAAATCCTAAAAACAACATAATCGAACTTTTAATGAGTAATCTAAATAAACTGCGGAAACCAAAAAGTCCAGCGTTGCTTTTTTCACTTTGAATATAGTAACAAAATTTACCTATTAGATTTTCTTAAAGTAAATTTACGCTTAGCCTTTAGTTTAGGATAAAAATAATCCTGACAAAATATTGAGACAGCCTTGAAGTACTACTTAAGGTAGAGCTATCAAAATCTTCCATTTAAACGAACTGACTTTCTGCCAAACAGTTTCGTTGCTTTCTTACCGGTAATTTTTCCCAATTTTACGAAAAATATCTTACAGCATTTGATTGCTTGACCGACTTAGCTAATTTACAGATCCTCGCCTGTCAACATATATAAAGACACACAAGACGATCTATAATTGAAGAGGAAATACCTCTTTCATTCCGATAATGGATTGCATTAAACTTCGACATAATGCTATCCTTATATTATGTACTTTTGTCGGAAAAATACGTTTCCTGTCGAATTAATTAATAAGAGATTCTTGTTAGCACTTAGTATCACAACTTAATGAAGAAACTGCGAAGTAATAACAGAAAATGCAGGGAAATGGTTCTTTTATTAAAATATTTAATCTGCTCGCATTTTGCACATGATGGGCCTATCACTAAAGATGCATGTGCTCCTCAGTTAGGGAGTGTGGAACTGCATTTGTAGAAAAATTTGAAGCTGAGTAAAATTACATTGAATGAAGTGAAATAGAACCTACTGAGAAGACCAATATAGTTCCTCGTATATATCGCATCATGCATGGATATAATGCATGCATTTATAACCTGGATTAGTTTTGATACACTGAGTGGAGCCCTTTCTAAAAAATATTTTAAGAAGAAACACTTTTGCAATTTATAATTTCAGAATCTTATTAATAAGAGGAT
>JAOBRH010188896.1:0-17647 GCA_027575125.1 Umimayanthus parasiticus | reverse complement strand
TGTAGTTTATCTGTTCTCTGCTTGTGTCAAACATGATTATTGGTTCATAAGACCGAGTTAGTGTCTGATTCACGTCAAGCTAACTGCTAAGTACAACTTGTCTTTCGCTGCTTGTCTCAACCATAATCACTGATTCGTTCACGAAAGTCCGATTCATATACAAGGCTAAGAAATAGCTGGTCTTAGTGTTCTCTGCAAGTTTGAACGGAACCATAATCATTCGTTCACGAATATGAGCTTGGAACCGTGCCCTGCAAGGAAAACAGAATATTTTAGCATTTGCTAATATCAAACTGGAAAATTCTGTCAGTTTACTTCTAGAGTTTTTGTCTTCCTTCTTTGTTATTGTCGTATGGTCCTATTGTCAAGGTGTCTTATTGTTGCCTATTTCTCTACGCCTTTGTTTCTTCACCCGTCTTTGCGTGTACTTTTTATTTCATTTCCTGCCTCCGTCTTTTCTGTGGGACTCCATTTATTTCTTTGTCCTTGTCAACGTCTGTAATGGAGGGAGGGAGGGGGCGGGGGAGGAGGAAATATTGCTCATCCATTCTGGCGGGGTTGTGCGCGGCGCACTCAGTGATACTCAGTTTGTATAGCAGTTGTTTCAGCATTTTGTGATACGCCTCACCCTTTCTCAGACCACATTTGCGACCTGCCAACCCTTTGATTCACTGAATGTGCCATACGGCTCGAAAATCCCCCAGAACACGTTCCGCGATGTTCGTCTCTGTCTCGGTGTTTGTTGTAGTCAGGTCTTCGATTTTTCATTTCATTTTGTATTCGTTTTTATCGGCTTTCAATTTCTGTTCGTTATGATTTATCTTCCTGTATCTTAATCGCTTCCACGGCCCCAGACTTAAAACTGCAGCAGAGAACTAACGAGTGACAAACGTTTCTATTATATAAAGATATAAAGAATCTTTTTTACAAGAACGTTGAGATTAAAAGCTCGACACATAAACTTTTCTTATTATTTTAAGAAAATGGAATTATTACTTAACTGTACAGCTATGCCATTCAGTACAGTGTTACTTACATCAGTTCCTTGAAATGACGGTTCGGCAAAAATTATACAATGTGTTAAGCTGTTACTAAGCATGAGTAGTAAACAAACAAAATGTCGATGGCATACAAAATCATCTCGCGTTCGGTACTTTAGTCTCCAAACAGATAGGTGTTAAGGATTTTCAACAAAATGAAAACTGAGAGAATGAGAACATCAAAATGACAACGTTTTGAAACCATTTGAGGCCGCATGAAATCCCGAATAAACTATGAATATTTAGCCCGAATCCTCAAAATAGACATCTACCTAAAAAGAGTCTATTAAAATTCTCTCCATGTATTGTCAGTAGAAACTGGAAACTTCTTCCCCAGTTTCTATTCAGTTATGGTTGTAGTGACGACTCCAAAATGAAAGAAAATGAACATTTCATGACTCAAGGTCGCATGTTCTGGACTCAGTGGAAAACCCGTGCAGTACTGGTGTTTTCCCCTGTCCGCTCGGCTGGTGCGTTTGCTTCTTGGAACATCAATTCCAGCCCCATTTTTAGAGATCAAACGTAAAATCTTTCAACTGCATGAAAACAATCTTGCACTCTCATTTTTTGACTTAGTCATCTTTCTTCTACATATTTCAAGTGTTGGTCCTTTAAGTACAACATTCACAGCTGTGCCTGATCCAAGAGCGATTGTGCTTGTTTACTTCCATACTATCAAAACTGTTCACTTTACTATCTTTCTATGATTTGGTTTTAACCGAGTGAAACGAAAACCTGGGACATTATCACGACCTAAACAGTGCACTGGCGCATTTCATACCTAGGCTGCCAATAAAGTTAAACAGTTTGTAAATGACCTTCAAGCTCAACCAAGCCTGATAGAGTAGGTTTACAGTCAGTACTTCACTTTACAAGTTATACCTTCATCCCAAACCCACAAATAAGTTTTTACATCACAAAAAGCTACAATGAAGTAAAGCTTTTCAAATTCTCGTAAACACTAACATTTCTCGACTGTTCACGGAAGTGAGATATTATTATCGCTGTTTTAGTGAGAGATAATTCTCACATACTGACAAAGAATTTTAAGAGTTTATACCCTGACCAGTTTGAAATAAGAGTGGCTATCAAACATTAAAAATCTGGCAATGACCGTTAACACAATGTCAGTGAAAAAAAATGTAAATGCCTGGCCATTTTACGATTCGCGTATTGCACATTCACTCCTTTTATTAATCAGCGAGCAGCGCAAGAGGCTTTGCCCCGTTCTACTTGTGCACAATGACGACCAAAAACAAAGCAAGAGTATTAATTATAGGGAAAAGGAGATTCAAAATTAACTCTAGCTGTGTGTGGACTGTAAAACATATGTTTATGTTAAGTTTTCTTCACGAATAAAGCGCTAGCACTGTGCAGATAAGTTGGCGTTAGTCTCAGGGGCGCCACAACCCGCCAGGACCATGAATGTTAAAGGCTTCCTGTTGTATATAGCGCTCTCTGTTTTAATGGACATCTACAAGTGATGTGCAGCTGTTTTTGGCGCTAGGAATCCTATTGGACTGTTCTTGTTGCGCGCCGTGGTTCGTCCACGATAAAGTCTCCTACTTCTTTGGTTTGCAGTAATTAAAAGTAAATTTAAAGCCTGTAGGCTGACAAAATGAGGTTTAGAATATGTATAGAATAAAATGTCCTGGGGTGGGCGGTTGCGAAAGTGGTTGCAAAAACGGTATCACAATCAAGCTTCAAAGTGATGTCTTGTTAAACCCTGCCTTAAAACTCGATGAAGCGATGTTGGAGCAATGATATTCAGTTGAAACTTGTTAAAGTGACAGAAAATGTTCTTAAAAGAAACTCAAACTAACTGAGTACACAGATGGTAAAGAATAGACAAAGAAGATCAAAACTTTCATCAATCAAGAAACCGGCTACAAATGTAAACATATCAGAAATGTTATGGCAGATTGAGCGGCAGTGAATCTCTTAAAGAGTTTATATGGGACGGCAACACTCAACAAGCTGCACGCAGTTGCTCATTTAATTGTATTCCTCATTGTTTTACGCTCATCTCTATAAAAAACAGTATTGATAGTGGTTAAAAGCCTCATCAAACCAAAGTCATTATTAGAGTTTTCATAAAGATCTAATTAACAGAATACTAAGAATCAAAGTGGAAACTATTGGTAAAACCTTGTTCCCATTAGCTTCAGATATTCTGCTATATTTATGTTGTATTTTAGTACTTCCCATAACTATAAACCTGCTTTTGATTAATGAACTATTAACTTCAGTGCGATCTCTTTCGTTTGTTTCAACTCGTACAAGTGTTCGCGTCAACATCTCAGTTAAAGCGTATCACTGACAACTTTAACAAAATGGTCTTTGTTTAACTTCGAATTATTTTTTTTGAAAGTTCCAATAAGTTTTTGGCAATGTATTTTCTATTTGCATATAAAACTCTGAACTAGAAGCACATAATCAGCTTTATTTGTTAAAGTTTCTTCTTTCAAAAACTAACAAAATCATCGCAGATCATATTGCTATGTCCACTATGGTAAAAGCTGAAAACAGCAACACCTAGCCATACGATTCTTAAATCAAATTACAGATTAGAAAAGTGATATGTGAACATAACGGACGTTTGCGAAAGATAACTCACAAATGTAGCAAAAAAAAAAAATACAAAACAAGCAGTAAAACATGAATATTTTTGTTATTGCATGAAGACAATTTTTTAAATACTCAGGACGATTTACTCGATTGCCAATCTTGTAGGCGAAGCAGGTTTTTAAGAAGCAGTGTTTGCAACAACACGTTTCCAGACTGAAAGCTGCTGTATATCTGATTAAATAATTCTGATACTCGAAGTCTGAAAATGTAGTAATTTCATACAAAAGAAGAAGAAACAAAATCTCTAAATAAAAGCCAAAAATCTCGATGTCTTTTCACGCGTTAAACCGTCTAACCAATTAAACACGAGCCTCAGTTTGCTTAACTCACGCGACGGGTCTGAGCTGTTCACAAATCTATCTTATTAAACAGCCAAATGTTAGAGTCCGTTAGAGTTTTGCTGATTTACTCACAGATAAGCTTAGCTGTTTTTGCGAAATGATGAATAGTTCACTTTGTCTCGATCACACAAGCTAAAACTTCTTTCAAACAGCAAAAACATACATGATCTCTGGTTCAAAGATTTTATTGTACTAAAATGTCCTTTATTACAATTGCATGTTTGCGGCAAGCATTAAGAAGATCATCATAGAATTCAACAAAAAAATAGGACTGATTTTCAGCAAATTATCAGCCAGTGTAAATTGACCAAAACTCTCACAAAAGCGCAGCTTGGATCAGTATCGACATCAGCTGCTTATATGACACATCCACTCATGGGTTTAGGATTAATACATACAGAATAATGATGTCGCAACGCTAAATTAAATAGAACAACTAAAATTATATTTTGCTAAAATGAAACAATGTGGAACTGTGAAAATAATCCGAAAGCGCTTTAATTTGAACACAGAACTCTTTGTTGGCGCACTGACAACTTTTGTCAATCGCCGCTTCAACCCGTAAGTTGTGTTTAAATGAAGTTTATCAAAGGTAACTAGGAATATAACTCCGATGCCCTCAAATTCTCAACGCCGCTCTTTTTTTATTAAATCATCTTTGTTTTTAATAGTGAAACAGACACTGGGGAAAAATCTGGCGACAGATCTTTGCGCGACATTAAAAAATCGTTTTGTACCGGTGGGGCAAGATGAACACATGAATGATAAAAAAAACCAGGCGACTATATAAAATTACACCCCGAAGGCAGAAAAAAAGAACAGTGGATTGGATATGACCGAGGAAGCGAACCATACGGTGTGACAGCTGCTGGAAAAATTTATAAACACAGATCATGAAACCGCTGAAACGAGACAAAAGGTGGAGTAATTAGAAGTTCATACGAGCCAGGCTTTGAAATGGCATTATCAAAGCTTAGTGCCATTAAGTCAAAATCGATTCTTAACCACTGGGCCCTCCTCTTTTCATCGAATACAAACTATGGTGGATTTACCATTATTTGAGTTACGTCAAGTGTGGAAAAATTGCTTTAATATTGATCTTTCAGCAGATATAAACTTCCGAAGAGTTAATTAGAGACATATGTTTTGGAGAATAGTCTAGATGTAAGATTATTTGCTTGCAAAAGGAAGTTAATTACAGTCTTAACTTCCGTTGAATTATAGAGTTTTCTTAGTTCTACATAGTTAAAATCAAATGTCGAACTTAAAAGATTGTACGATGACCATGTTTGTGTAATCCTTCTGCCTGGTAAACAAAGAATGTTTTCTGTTCTTTTTAAAGATTTTTGGTAAACACAGGCTATAAAGAGCACCGTGTTCTAATAACCCTGCCACAGACAAGTGACAAAAGGCAAATTTAACTCAAAATAAAGGGTTATTAAGTTTGCTTGAATATTTAAACTTTTTAACAATCGCACAAAGATTGTTTTCGAGAATAGCTCTATATCCTAAAAATATCACGAAGTACAAGTTTATCAGAGTATTTGCAGCATTTTGTGCTCGAACAGATAGAGAAAAACACTACGCAAGCACGTTTTGACAGTGTGATGTTAACTGAAGTCTGAAGGATTTGCAATATGGGTTTGGCTCAAAACTCCAAGGGGCGATGTACTCGGGAATTAGAAACTCTACTCTGAATCGTTAAGGTCATAAGCCTAAACCGCTATCATTATAACAACAGCTATTGTTTTCATCAAAGCATAAATTAAGATGAAAATGTATATCAAATTGTTTTCATATCAAATAAGTTTTTAGCCACTGCAAACTGTTTTTAAAGAAATTCACAACAAATTCGAGCAGATTTGGGAAAGCATCCAAGATAATGAAGCATTTATATTAGCTTTGAAGATACTTTGCATAAAGAGAAATCAAGATTATCTAAGTTTCTAAAGGTATATTAAATATTATATCGTGATTCCTTGAACAAATGAGCTAGAAAACTTTACAGCTATTCTGTTTCAATTCCGTTGCCTTATTTTGTTTTACATCAAGATGTACAATCTTATGAATCTCAATTTTTGCTGTCGTAAGTCCGCCAGCTTAGTAACCCTAACTCCAGGGTCCCTAGCTCGGTAGATCAAATGCTCTTCTTTCAATCCAGGCCATCCTAGCTACCAACACACAATGCCACTTGTTTAAAAGTACAACCGTACACTGACAATTCTCGTTTTGTTTTCTTTGAACAGTCAAATGCTTTAACATTGACATAACTGGGAAAAGAATAATTTGAAGTTTCCTTAAGCTCGACAATCGAATAGCTCTTTGCTATAAAATCGCTATGATAAATATAATTTAACCGAGCGCCTTGTACATATGGCGGCTTCCTCAGAACAGCTCTAAATTAAAGGTTTTCGATTCTAAGTCTACACCAAACTTCAACGACGTAACTGAACTGATTAATTACAAAATAACATGTCATAGCAGTGTAAGCTCTTCTCTGCAGACTCTGGTTTCTTGTTTTGATTTACCTAATTTTCAGCAGATTTAGAATGAGAAATCCACAGCAAACAGTTATGACTTTATGTGTAACTAAACATCGTCGCAGAAAAGCCAAAAAAAAGTCGCTTTTTTTATACAAGCTTTAGTCAGTCACCCAAGTCATTAGATTTATACAGTAAACATCTGAGAGGGCTTCAAAAACTTAAAACAGATTGAAATAGAGCAAAAATTTGTAAGACATGACAGTATTCCCTGTGTGAACAGAACACCTAGCTGAAACGGCATACATCAAGTAGCGTACGATCGGCGCGTGGAGGCCAGTATCGAATGTTTATATCTAAACTGTTTGTTCAATTATTTTTGTGTTTGCATTTTATTCACTGTGTCCTTGATTTAAATTTCAGTGAAAGACTAAGCATCCAGGTTGCGAAAACAAAGAAAGAACTTCAGCAATATGACCGCAACAAACTGTAGACTTGGTCACTTCACACTAGCAAACAACGCCATAACCATTCCATGTTGCAATGACACTTTTCTCGAGGTTTATAAGTAAGGGTTTGAAGGACTACTATAGGTTACAGACGAAGCCCATCAGCTGGCCGAAAAGTGTGGACAAAAATAAGCATTAAAATAGGAAAAGGAAGCTATGTAAAATTGATCCTCTCTCGTAATTGACTAATCCTTTTCTTATTCAGTAAAATTCTTGTTGTGTTTTGAAGTTTAAATTCCTGTACGTGATCACATACACGTAAAAAGTCTATAGTTTTCATAAAAACTGCGACTGATGTTTAAAGCATGCGACCCATAACTGAACAGCTTTAGTCAATGGTTTTCTCTAATGTCGAGCAGGAAGAGACCTCCTTTGCAATTTATATGGAAATTATGTCAACTTTCAAACATGAACCCAGCATGTTGTTTATATACACGCAGTTAAACTAGATCGGGCTCAGTCAATTTGAATTCCAGACCATTTTTGCTCATGCATAGCTTTCCTTTAGTTAAACAATTAAAACGACACCTTTAAGAGTTTAACTCAGTATCTACATGTACCCATGGACTGACAAAGAGTCGCATTTGGCCGCCGTTATATTTCTACACCAAATCAATTACACTTTTACAATTCTATTTCGCACTGTAAAGCGATGCTGAATTTTAGATGCGGTTAGTTTTCAACAAAAAATGAGAAACAGAATCAGAATATTCTTTTTGCAGTGATGCCAACCATTTAGCGGTAGTTCCAAGGCAACATCAGCGCTGCGGCTGGGGTGTAAATTTAATGAGATATTTCAGCGTCTTAGTATTGTTTCTGCTCAGTGAATAAAATATGTTGATAAATACGGTAAAACCTACTTATGAAAATGGAAGTGTCTTAGCTTTTAGGGAAAATGGAAAAGGTGAAACAGAGTTTATCTTTGTTTATTGTTATTTGAAAGAGGAATCACTGAAAAATCTTCGCTCGTCACAATACTTTCAGAAAGTATATGGCAAAAAGTAAAATTATTGATATTACAAAGTGAAGTCACTCAACGTTTTTACCATTCAAACAACTGATTATAGCAACGCTTTAATACATATTGAAATTTGAAGACGAAAAATATCAATCCCTTAAGTAGACATTTGAAAGAGTATACGAAGAGAAAACAATTGCAAGTTTCAACGTACACGAATTTACAAATGACAAAAAGTTGTAAACCATTTATTCAAATACTTAAAACAAAGTTTGTTTGTTGATGCCTCAATATTTGTCTTACATCTCTGGCAAGAAAGTCAAAGACAAAGCTGATAACGATCTTTGGAGATGTGGTCGTACGGTATAATTTTGAAGTGGAAGTGCGAAGAGAAACTAAACAACTGTGTCTGAAGTCTAATATCATCACAGGAGAAACACAACATACAGCATTCAAAAACTTTTATCAGTTATGAATGGTGCTGCACAAAAGCAATTTGAAAATTGAACTTACCTGCTCGACAAAGTTATAATCCCACGTCCATACACCCTTCCCTATTGAGTCTGACAGCAAAGATAAAGGGTCGCCACTACCTGGACCGAGTCGCCAATGTCCTACATTTTGTGTTTCCCACGTCAACAGCTTCGGACAAGTACACTTTTTGTAATTAAAATAAAACTGTTTGAAAGTAATAACATGTTTTGAATCACTGTTTTTAAAATATCCCACTTCCACTTAAGGCATTTTCCATACTTCTAACGCACTGGCGAGGGTGTATTTTTCAAGCAGCTAACTTTTTAATCACTTATCATTGAGACAGAGGCATGCAGCTTCGACAGTGAAGCAAAACAGTGAAAAAACTAGCAAGAAAAAGACCGCTTTTAAAGGCTTTGATGTGACGTTTGCGGCCTGTCAAGATCTTAACAACACAGCAGTGTGTAGCTGAAGTCTATTGGTTGTGTGTTTTGCAGCTTTCTGTTTCAAGTCGAATTTCATGGGGCGGCGAGACTTAGTGGCTTCACCACCAACAATCCGCCTATAAAAATCACACCATGAAGGTACTACAAAAAACTAGTATTTAAAACCCAAAATGACCGCTAACAAGCTCTATGTTTCTAAAAAAGAAGGACCTCACTGCTGTATGGTTGACATTAAGCAACATTTTCAGTTAAAGTAGTTAGATTGCTTTATTAACTATTTTTTTTAACTGAGTTCAAAAGCTGTGCTGAAGAGAGTTCGTTGTATTCATTCTACAACAGCGGGACGCTCGCAGAGACTGAAAGCAACACCGCATAGAGCTAGGAAGAAAATAGTTTTAATTAAAACGTTCTCATAGCGGAAATGACAGAATGTAGAAACCAAATGCGATGCCTTACACTGGGTCGCGGTGCATACACAAAAGTTGTCAGTAAAACATAACTGATGCTTTCATGTTTGCTCTTGAAAGTCTTCTTCAAGCTTGATTTTTTTTGTATTTCCCTCTTCCTTTCCCGTTAACTTTCTAACATATATTTTGTAAAAACGCTCTAAATTGTTTGTTCTTATTGCCTTTGTTACTTAAAATATTGATTTTTTTTGCAGATTTCCAGTTTCTAACGCCAAGAAACAAAACCAAGCTCCTCCATAGCTCATTACGTATTCAAAGTCTCTATTGGTAACCGCTATTTTTGCAAAACAGCCACACCTTCGGGCAATTTTCTAGAATAAGTTTCTTATTTTCTTTATTCTGCCTCTTCTTGATAATATCTAAGATTAGATTCGAACAACTAGCGCTTTAAGATTTCTAAGCAGTGTGAAAAGCCTTTATTTCTTCCACTAAGACATAGCTATAATGTTTGTTGCTAGGTCGAGACATAACGCGAGCTGCATATAATCAATGAATAAGATTCGTGTGGTTTTTCTGTCACTTGCCTACTGCGAATATACCCGTGGGTTCTTTTCATCGCCTGTCATCTTTTCGGTCACCATAGATTCGCTCTGGATATAACAATTCACATATTTTCCTTTATACAACAGCTTATAAAGCTTCAAAGCGACGTAGTTGTAAACTTAAATAGCAGACAATTTCTTTTTTGTTGCTGAGTTCGATCTATTCTTTGAGCCCATACTTAGAATAATGCTGCATATTCAATATACTAATATTACACAGGTTTAGTTGCAAAGTCTTCTGTGATCAACTAAAAATAGGACGTACGCGGTTTTTATATATTTCCTATAATTCATCGCCAGCTTTAGTAAGGGTTAGTATACGACTTCGGTAGGAGCTTTTTTAAGGGACAAGATCATTGTTTCGACGATGCATTACACGAGTATAGCTAACACGTTACTAAATTATGCTGAGCTTTGACAGAAATATCCAACAAGAACAAAGTTATAAACGCTAATGATTTTTTGATCCTTTCAAATGAGATGTATTTTTCGAGTAACCGACCGGACATTTGGACACTAAGAGTCTTTCTTTCTACTCCGCAATATTGTTCAGTACACGATTTGTACATGTTGTATAAATGTACAAAGCTTTCTGTATTTGATCAAAGCTTACCGCAGCTTGGTAATCACTGCTATACAAATGTTACCGAGAAACAACCTGCAGTAAACTGTCACCGACAAACCTCCGACGACCTCATCGACTAGAGCAAAGAGTCTGAAACATTAAGAGATTAGCTGCTACAGTAAGACTGCTTGCTTCTTGAGAAAAGAAATAAAGAATATGGCAATGGTACAATAAAGGACAAACTTTGTCTTTGTTTTAAATAAGAATAGGAAACAAGAACTGTTCTTTTTGTTAAAATAAAATAAAATGATTGGTTTATAAATGCTTTCAGTAGCTTCAAATCTTGGTTTAAATTTATTTTTGCATTGAAAAATATTCCTCAATAAAAAGGAAAGCTAAATTCCAGACAAGAAACGCGGCCGTTTCTGAATTCAGTATCTACTACATATACAAACAAATAGTTTAACTTATTTTTATTTCTTTGTCATGTAACAATGGTAGAGAAATAAATAAACTGGAAGTTTGTCAGAGATCCAAAAAAAATCCTCTCAACTTTAGCGCATATTATCTGTAGTGAAATCTTTGGCGCCTTCGCTATCACTCACAGCTGTTTTCAACTTCATAATTTTATCGGAAAATCCCCAGTCACGGAACTTCAAGCATATACAATTCTATTCAATCCGCCATCACGATTACTTCTTTCAATTTTGTCGGTAATTTTAAGTTAAACATCGAGAACTCAGGCGTATTTATTAATGTTGTGTCCATATCAATCGTTCTGATTAATTCCTGGACTTCTTTGTATTTTTCACGAGGTAATTTTAACGATACGCAATGTTGAAATTAAGGACAGAATCGTAAGTGTTTAATGGTCTCTCTAACAGCTTTCAAACGCGGGTACTGGCCGACAGGGAAATTAATTTGGGATGCTACAAGATTTTAGTCAAGAAAAGCAAAAAGCCGCTCCAATTGGGTGTAAACAAGCAGTTTTAATTGCTTTTTAGGAAATGACCTTGTGGACAGTCTTCGATTTCTAGCTCATTTTAATAAATAAATTTAAATGAATCGTTTGATTCTGATAGCGACAGTAGCATAAATTGGACTTCATAAAAGTTCTCTTCAATTAAATTTTACTCGGGCAAGACTAATAAAACTTTCGCGAAATGAAATTGGAGTTAAATATCACTGTCATTAAACAAACCGAAAAGTTGTAACTTCTCGACTGGCGGAAACCGCAATAATTTAAGTGATGCCATTAACCGCCACATACGTTACCATGTTTGCGTATGAATGCTAAAATGTCAGATAAAGTGCTAAAGTTTTTATAAGTAGAACAGGGGCAGAGTCGTCATTGAAAACTTTGAATGTATAAAATAAATATATGACAAATGAGCATAAACGTAAATACGTTTTGAGTGTTTGTCTCCCGCGAAGAAATACATATTTTTGAAATGCTTTATTTATTGAAGGCACACGTATATTTTAAACTCTATCAAATCCACACGCATCTTATTGATAACCCCTTTCTCTCCTCTATCCAATTTACAACTGCGAAATGCTGGGGATTCCACATTGTGCATTATGAAATGCTATTCCTCCTTTCTAGGGGGTCAAGTTGAGTTCCACAATTTGTCAATTTTTAAACAACAGGGCTAAAAGTTTCTCCATCCCAAGTAGGCGATTAGGCAGGGCGACCATTGATTTGGCACTCTCGAGTCCCAACTACCAACTGTGCGAGATGCGTGTATAACAGCAGTTCCTACCTCCTAACTTTCTCTGCAAACCCTATTAATTTTGTTTTAGGTTCCTTTAAGCAACTGATTCTACTGTATTACTATGAAGACAACGTATATATTTATATCCAAGTTTAAATACTAGTTTCACTAAAATTTTTGAATTAGAATTAGTTTTCTATTACCACTTTGCAGTCGTTTAAGAAAAATGACAAGCCATCTGGTTCAATATTCTATAATAAATCCCGGTGGTTTTTGTTAAATAGCAGGTGAAATGGTTACGTTTACTCATCAAATCATCACTGAAACAGTCCTGTGACGACTTCAGGAAGTCAAAAAGAGACAAGATTTTCCCCTCAGCACTTTGGAAAAAGTGAATGCGAAAAGGGAACATTTCGTTGGCTCGCTCTGAGAAAAGGTTTTGTTAAGCTCTGTAAACACTGTGCCGATTCAATAACGATGTTGTTATTAACAGCTCTTTTTTCTACAAGAATAGGTGATTTCGTTTTCTTTTATTTGTCTTCAGAATCCTGTGGTATTCTCGATTTCATCCGGTGAGAAGTGTGACAACTCACCGCGAGGGGTTTTCCTGATTTTTTTAATTCTTGTCGAAACTCAAGAGCATTTTAAATGCCGCCTCCTAAATGACCTGATCTCGCTCTGTACCTTAGCTTACTTGAAACCCCATTTCATCTCACTTAACACACATTTCACTTCTGACTCAAGCCGTTGAACATACTTGCAGTGCACACAATACAAAGTTGTCAATTGCCACTTAAAATTCAATAACAATCCAAAATAATTATACACCATGCGGGATACAGTCGAAAATCGTCTTTTTCTCTGAAAACTAATATTGCGCTTCTGTGCCCAGCATACTAATGAACAAAACACGGAAATTAATGGGACGTAGGCTGTGAATGAATTCAATTAGACGCGTCAAGCCTGGCCAGTTACTCATCTTTTGCAAGTCCCGTTAATACATCCTTCTGTAGTGATATCGCGTGCGTAGAAAAATAAACATGTGGAAATAACGGGCGATAAAGCTGCATCATAGTCGTGATGTCATATTTTGAACAATAAAAATTCTCGGGTTCCGCTGGGTAGAGACGGAAAACCCACAGCGTATTAGCGGTTCTAACTTCTGAAGTAAAAAAGTGGAAAGTTTTTAAAACCATCGTATCTTTGCATTGCCGATACTTAAGATGTTTATCTGCTAATTAGACTTCGTGTCCTTGTCAGAGATAACATCCGACACACAGGTCAGCCGGGGCAGTTTTCAGAGTTCAAGAAAGTGTTTCCTCTCGATAAGTCTACAGCAAGCAGTATTGATAAGTGTAGGCTCCTGCAGGCTGACCAGAGAGACTCTCGCTTCTTTGAAAGACCAAACTGCGGGAGTCTTTCTTCTCGGCAAAGCAAAACCTTACAGTATCCCGTGGACATGGTCAATACAGCCCTGTCACATGTGGTGTTAATAATTTTATCTTGGCAGCGGACAGCGAACGCGAGGCTATTAGCAAGCCGGCTCCAAGCCTTTTAACGCTTTTTAGGATCTACAACAATGTTAATAAGAATTAGTGAGAAATTAACTCTGTTTTGGTACATGGTTTAAATCTTCGGGCTAGAGAGCTTGCAAGGTAACGCTTCAAAGCTATTGCTCCGAGGTGTTTATAGTGTCGTGCTGTGCTATTCAAATCCGTCCCACCCATGTGTCCATCAACTTTCTATCACCTGCGAGAAACCAACCACTCATCGCAAATTGCCAAACTGTCTTTCAAGACCGCTATCGCCTAACACAAGCTGTCTTTTCTCAAGAATATCACCTCGATATATCCGCTTTTAAAACGGCTAATCTCATACACGATCTCATCCCCAAAAAATCAGATGGAATGTTTGTAGGAGCTTTTAAGTTAATAACATCTCATGCCAAATATAGCGTGTTTTTCCAAGCTATCAAACAATTAGAGATATAACCATAGCACAGCAGGTGATACTCAATCATGAAATCCTACAGGATTACAGGTCTGCGCATGCTCAGGGCGGTCGCCGAGTCCTTAAGACAATTGACAAGCTTGGAGTCCTGCTGCGGCTTAACGGTGTGACATATGCTGGCACACTCAAACAGTTCGCGTAGGATATTCTTAATAATAGTTTTGCAACTGACTATTTACACTGGACACCGGCTAGCTTATCCATATTCAATGCCCCAGGAAACTTTAATATGGATGGGCCATACGACAAGCGTTGTATTTTGCCGTACGACACGACCAGAACGCAGTCAGTAAACGAAGACGTCTCTACACGACGATCGACTCCAGGCGCGGGATTTCACATCGAGGGCGGAAAAGAAGACTCGGTTCCCGGGATGAACCATTTACTAGACTCCGGCGGCCATCTCTCTTCGTTGCGGATTTCAGCAAGAGTTACTCCTGAAGGTCTACAGTACGATCAGAAACCTCCTGGTATGTCCGCACAGCAGAGTATTTACCACTCGTTTCCTGCATATCGGCGCAGCCATATTCCTTCGCCTGGCTATAATCCTCACGATTTCGTACACCATCAGGATGCTCACTCGCACTTACCCTCGTCCAACATTGCCTCGTCTCACTCGATCTCTATGGCACTTCACGGTGGAGAATCGATCACTTCAAATGCACCCAACTATACCCATACGCACAGACACAACGTTTTCGCCTCACCTCCACCAGCCCCAGCAATACACGGCAATAACATCAACTACCACCACAGCGTCACACATAAGGGTCTTGGTGATGTTCCCGGCGGTCCACACATTCACTTCAGCACACTACCTCCCAGCCATGAGCCCGGTTCACCTCACCACGGCCACACAATGCCGCTCAACGGACCACTCGGCTATGGGCGGAGAGCCGCAGCAGATTTCTATCTACCTGAACGCTTCCCACAAGGCCTGGGTTCGTTCATCGATCATGGAGCGTTCCCTGGTGCGGCTCCAACAGGAGTTTATTTACCACTACCCATCAAACAACCGACGAACCAGATCTTAACATGTCTCTGGATCGACCAGAACCCGGTTCAAGGCAAAAGAAAACCTTGTGGGAACCAGTTCACTATGATGTCTGACTTAGTGACTCACATTTCAGACGAACACGTTAGCTCAAACGATTCTAACCTCCATGTATGCTACTGGCAGGAATGTGCTCGCAACGGGCAGCCATTCAAAGCAAAGTATAAACTGGTGAATCATATAAGAGTTCACACCGGGGAAAAACCATTCCCCTGCCCATTTCATGGCTGTGGAAAGCTTTTTGCTCGCTCGGAGAACTTAAAAATTCACAAGCGAACCCACACAGGCGAGAAACCCTTCATGTGCGAATTTCCAGGTTGCGATCGAAGATTTGCAAACTCCAGCGACAGAAAGAAACATTCACACGTTCATACTTCAGATAAACCGTATATCTGTAGGATGGACGGCTGCAATAAAAGCTATACGCATCCGAGTTCTCTACGGAAACACATGAAGCTCCATGAGTCCGGAAGCCTAAGGCCTCTTTCGCCACCAATGACAAACGGACAGGGCAAAAGAGACAGCATTGACAGAGAATCTACAGGCAACTCAGTCACTCGCTCCCCTTCACCGACTCGCTCAAACACTAGCAAGAATCGAGAATGGTATTCCTGCTAACTCGTTGTGTAGTATACAAACTAAAAGGATTGATAGAAGTCTTTTATTGACTAAAAACCAAAAGCAAAAAACCTAATCATAAACTAGATCTGAATGCACACAATTACAGTTTTTTTCTGTATGCTCCCAGCAATATGTTTATATGACAACGCACAAATGACAATCTATTGACCAAGATTTGTTGCAAAGACAGCAAGAAGAGTTTTGATAACACTGATTTGAAAGTAGTATCCTAATTTGAATGCATAAAATTAGGTTTTTTGAAGTATCATAGAATCCTGTAAGGAAATTACTTTAGCTAGTATAGCTAGAAAATAATAGTATCTTGTGTCGATTCTTATATTCTTATAATGAAATAAGAAAACTGATGTAAATAGCGAAACTGCTTTGAAAACCCAAAATAGAAGTCATCATGTAAATATTCTTATTTTAAAAATATGAAGAACTTTACGAAATCTTTGAACTTCATTCACGTTCACATAAATTTTTCAAAATGAGTTCATATCACACAGACTCCCACAAATTGCAACTCAGAAGGATGTCCGTTAGGATGTAGTAATGCATGAACTGATTTTACAAATCAAGCGCTTTCCAGTCTTCTCTAAACAAGGGAAATCTGACTGGACAAGCTTTGAAACATACTTATGATACCAAAGCTGAAAGGAAAATGCATACTTAGGAACAAATGGGAACGGATCCTCTTTTCAGTTCAATAAATTTAGAAACTATCTAAGTGTACAGGACTTGAACTGTGAGATTATCCGCAAACTTCCAACTTTTCTCTGAATTATATGGAATGAATAAAACCGTCCTGTATAATTTTAAACAAAAATCCCTGCGAAGAGACCGTAAATATTTTTCAAACCATTTAGCTCATTTCCTGGTTTTAATAGTTACACAGTTAGTCAATGCTACTCGGGTTAAAGCAGAGCAACTTTCTTTTTTACGTTGAGGTTTTAACACAATACTTCAGATACAGGTGCAGACATTGTTTCGAGATTATGTAGACAACTTAAGTTTAATAAAAAAAAAAAAAATAAACAAGAAAACGTTTGTTATTTGACCCTCACACAGTAACTTGTGTCTTTTTGTTCACGTTATTCCTGATAGTAAAACCGTTTTCTCGAAATGTTATCAAGCGAAAGACTTAATTCCTTCATGCCGACAGCAGCCGCCACTTCGCAGCTTGGTCTTCTTAGCAACAGTCCTCATTAACTCCTTTGTTTCTCCCTTTTTGTTTCTCTGTTTCAGAAACTGATTTTCTAAATCTCAACAATCTTTTCTTTTGATGTGGTATCTTGTTTTCATTCTAGAACCGTCTTGGGTTGAGCAAAGAAAGAGGTTTCTGTTATTCGCTTGACATGTACCTTGACTGCACGGCTCGAGTGCTGAGCTTATTATCGCCCCAAAGCACAACACAAAATAAATATGAATTTTATGAAACAAGCTCGATACTTTTTTACTTAATTTGGGCAGCGAACACGACCAAGCTCGCGATTTTAAACATTATTATAACTGATCAATTCCTCCACCACTAAAACTAAAGACGATGTTATAGAAGCACAAAATCGATGTTTGGAACCATGGAAAAACAATAATAACATGACATGTATCTAAACCTTTCAGTTCTTCTGCGAATTCATCCTAACCAATGCGCAAATCGGGTATTGAATATTTTCAGGGAAATGGACAGATTTAAAAAAATTACCGGGGCAACTGATTTTGGGTTTTAGACGCCAGCAAAACACTCACAAAAACGCTTCGGTTGGGATTACATGACTCCATTATGCAATTGCGTGC